>JAOEHQ010007614.1:0-17218 GCA_025447715.1 Asclepias incarnata
CAAACGTTGGGGGCCCTTGTCCCCGTTTTGTATTTTTCCCCCCCCCCCCCCCCCCCCCCTCCCCCTGTGACCACCCGATCGCCTAATGGATGACCCAATGATGCCGGGGTCGTGGGTGACGAAACGGATATAGTCCTACGCATCAAAAATAAAATATAATAACTAATTAAAACGAAAAGACAAAATATTAGTAGTAATTTAATGGGAATGTGATCCAAAAAGTTAGTGAACGTGTGTGATTTGGCCCGGCCTAAACAATCTTTGTTCGTTTTGGTAGTATTCATTCAAGTCTAATGAAAATAAAAAATGTTTACTATAAGGGATCAACGCTTATCATCCATTTATCTGATGAAATATTAACACTTATTTTCATCCGATTTCTTTAAAATTAATTATTTCGAAAACGGTAAATATATAAATTAAAAGAATTTTGCCATCGGGACGATCAATAATTCCTCTTTTTCATATAGTGGTCGCTCGATCTGCTTTCGGCGGAAAAAAAATTCCAGTTTTACTGACAGGTTATGAAGTTATAAGTTATAAATCACATAATTTACGATATCCTCACATGTGATTAATAGTACTGTCACATGTGATTTCTAGCTTTATTTTCTACTCGAGTTAAATTGTATATCATATAAGGTTATTGATTCTGAAATCCACATTTTGTGTTGAAATCACATGCGATATTACTTTACAAATTTCAACATTTGCCCACAAAAACATAAAAGTCGTCAAATTTGGGAAAAAAATTATGGTTTTGATTATTGTACATCATATAACATTTATGTGTTTTTAAGTTATATATAAATTTGATTACTGTACATCATATTAAAAACACATTTGACTGCAGTGGAAAACCACCCAAAAGCATATATAGAATTCTTAAAACCTTCAAAGAATAGTCATTGATTTGGATTACGAATGGGTCGATTTGGGTGATGTTGTATCTATGAAGAATCAAATAAAAATCCCTATTTTTCAACAAAAAGTTAAAAAATTTAGACATCATGAAAATCCCTCCCAAGACACCTTTGGCTTATTTTAGACTAATAGTAACTGTTGAGCTTGTAGATTACCAATGAGGGGTCAAATTTGTTAAATGAAGTTGCTATACCCACATCACATTGCAATCAAAAGCTTTCTAGGCTTGTGCAACTTTTTCGAACATGATATAGGAGAATGTTAAGATCAATGTAGAGGAATTGAACATACAAACATCAATGAGATTTAACAAAGAAGGTGTTTGCCGTGTTAAAGATACTCATATTGCAACCACACTACATGTATCAGTAATTCATTACAACCAACATATGAAATTGAGTAACTGCGACCGAAATTTTAAAAGTTTATAAAAGGATTATGAAGTGATTGTTAACTGTTCGAGGGGGCAAAATGGTTTATAGGTTTATTTTGCGTACAGGTTACAAGGAGTGGCATTGATTTCTCCAGTTGTAAATTACTGGTGGTCTAGTTTCCCGACCAACATTTCATGGAAGGCGTACAAGTTACAACCACTTCAAGATCAATGGGCAGTTGGGGTGTCACACTACGTGCCGTGGCTAGTGTACTGGTGGAACACTCAGAAATGGTTTCCTGGGTCAAGCGTTATATCTGGAAGGCCTAAGTTATCATCTTCGGATAGGGAAGTTGCGGCCAAGAGTCATGGACAAAGGTTACCAACACCACTACCATCGCTAAAGGTACAAATAAGTCTATTTTCAAAACCTTTGGTTCCAAAAAGTGGACAGAGCTACTACTGTTTCCATTAAAGATGGTAATTTTAGTCCCTTATTTACAAACGGGTCAAGTGGGTCAAAATAGCTAAAACAAAAGTTGAATTTTAAGGCGAACATTCTGACAGTTTAAATAAACAATGTGGCATGAAAGGCAACATGTCAAATAAGTTGAATGGGTTGAAAGTCTCCCAAAATGTATTTAAAATGTTTACCGTCTAACTTTCTCTTACAAAGTATGCTTTTTTATGGTAATAAACTATTAATAATCAACAAAATAGTTATTTTATTAGTATTATTAAAAACTTCAGAAAGGACAAAGAGTGTTTGCGGGTCAACCTGACCCGCTTTTACATATACTAAAATGTACTGTAACACATTTCACCTGACCCGTCATATAACCCAGCCATCTTGCCACATCTATTTCTTAGGCATGGAAGTTAACTTGAGAAAATGACTATGAACAGGATTACGTAAGACAACAAGGACTAGCAGAGTCCATTTTTAGGGACATGAAAGTCGGGTTTGGTAAATGGGAATTTGATCCAATGGAATTAGAGAACCCTTTTCCAAACAACGAGGGGAGTGTTCATTTGTGGCACGGAGATGAAGATGGGCTTGTACCTGTGAGTTTGCAGAGATACATAGCAAAAAAGCTACCATGGATTCATTACCACGAGCTACCTGGTGTTGGTCATTTGTTACCAAAATATGATCGCAATAAAGAAGCCATTTTAAAGTCGCTTCTGCTTGGAGAAAACTGATAGTTTGAACCCGAAGACCGGCCTTTGGATCTCAAATGTAGAATTTCTGGACAATGGACGTAAATAGAAAGTTGTAAAAACTTTATTTGTAAGTTGAGCTAAATATTACGAAAAAACTGATAGTTTGAACCCGAAGTCTTCGGATCTCAAATGTAGCATTTCTGGAGAATGGGCATAGATAGAAAGTTGTAAACAATTTATTTGTAAGTTGCACCAAATATTACGAGTAATTTTAAAACACTAATTGTTGCAGAAATCCTGCTGAACTTTATTTCAAATTCAATGTTATTCTTGGCTCAAATGCACCCTCCATGTTGCAATTTCATCTTATTTACCTCCTTGTTGAGACTGTTTTCATCCCAACTCATCAAGCCCAATATAAGTACAATGGGATTCCACCACTGATATACTTGCTTAAAGTTTGTTCAACTTTCAATCTGGGATATGGGTTTATGCCCAACGCTCCTAAATTGCATAGTTCAAAGATTATATCACCATTATAACATAATAGTTTTTGATCATTTTTTAAACATTAATTAGCATTGAACCAATAACATTGAACTCATTTGATGAGCATGTTAACCGCTTAAAGAAACATCACTAACTAGTTAGTTTTCGGTATTCAATACGTCCCAAAAAACCAATACCGATCAAAATTTTTGAATACGATACGATACCGGCTCGGTAAGGTTCGGTACCGATTTCATCCTAATGCCAGAGGGTCACCAACACCACTGCAATACACGAAATGTACAAGTAAATGTATTTTGAAAAACTCATATCACAAAAAGTGGACAGAGCTGAATATTTAGCCAAAATGATGTTTATAGAAAATATAATTACTAAAATGGTGTTTTGTAAAAAAATTATTTTTGTAGCACCGAGTTGTGGTGTCTTTTAGTGTAAATCTTAGTAGTTTTCTGTTTTATTGCAAGGGTGACTAACTTTGTAACAAAGTAACTTTTGTAATATAAACTTGTCGACGTCGTTAAAGAAATATTCAATTTGTAGGTATACTTTGTGTTGTTGGATCATTTTTGAAAATTAATTTAACTCTCTTAATAAGAGTATTGTACCCGAGAGTTGCGACTTTGATGACTATATCGAAGTTTCGTTATTAAACGTATTAGTGAACTATAATGACTGGATTATATTTAAATTTCTAGTCTCATACAACGCTGAAGTTCGGTTCTCAATATGTTATCTTTGGATTGATATACAGTTATACACATGAATTGAAAATCCAAAGGAAAAAAATTATCCTTTTTTTTATTACGAATATTATTTATGATGATATTACAATATTCCTATAAAAATATAAAACAATTATCATTAAGTTTGAAACATACCCTTAATTAGTTTAGTATCACTTCCCCTACGTCGTTTAGTCTATAATTTGGATGAATTGCTAGGAACATACAAAACTCCTATTTGGTAAAAACTTTTTAACATACAAAACTCCTATTTGATAATTATTTTCACAATTACTCTTATTTGGTAAATACTTTTTTAAAATATCACAGTTTGGTAAAAAAAACTCGATGATGCAGCATTGAAGCTCATTGCTCCCTAGAGGGTAGAGGCTAGAGGGTAGACACTGGACCCCTTAGCCCAAGCCCATCTTTATAAATTTCTTTTGTGTGTAGAAACTAAGCCCAGCCCACATATATCCCCTAAATAAATACACAAATGTTTCTTTTAGCAACAAATATATAGCAGTCACTACTTTGTTGTAGCAGTCATTAGTCAATGGATGGTCTCAGGTCTCACCAACGTCTGATTCCTCCATCCTTATTATGCTAATCAGCTAGTGTGTTTTCTTTTCCCCCCTCCTTTGTTTTTTTATATATTTTTTTTAACGACAAATTTGGGTTCAGCGTCATTGCCTCTTCATTCACTTGATTTCCCCCCTCCTTTGTAAATTAAATTTTGTTGTTTCTTTACTTTTATAATTACCTTTGAGTATTCGAATTTAACTTTGTAACTTACAAGTATTAAAATTAAAATACTTGTTACAGTAATTATACAAATTTTGTTTTAACTTAACTATGTTGTAAGTGAATCATTAAATGTGTCAAAAACTATATTAGTTGATACATAACCGAAAAATAATGCGTTTTCAACAAATAAAATTCGACATCTACTTTGCACCCATTTCATTATTGTTCCCGGTACGTATAAAAATCTATGTTTCAATATGCCTAAAATTCATGGGACGACCTTATTTACAAACGGGTGAATTCGGGTTATGTTTTAATCTCAAACGGGATCAAATTAATAATATATTTGTAATTCTTGTAATTTTTCCTTGACAACTAACGTCTTGTTAGTTGTTTTATTAATAATATCTTGTCGTTCTAAAAAAAAAGGATCAAATTAGTTAAATTAAGCTGAAAACAAATGTTGACTTGTAAAGAGAATAGTGAGGCCATTCAGATGAATGATGTGGCTAAAATTGAACATGTGTAATAGGTAGAATGGGTTAAAAATCTCCCAAAATGCATTTAAAACATATAAACTTCGAAATTGTTTTGTTAAAAAAATACTTGTACACATTATTATGGTGATAATAAATTAATAATTAACAAATAAGTATTTATAAATAAAAACTTTAAAAGGGACAAATCGTGTTTGTGGGTCGTTTTGACATGAAGTAACAAGGGACAGGGTTCACCCAAACCCATTTTGACCATCATGCCACGTCTTGTTTCTAGGCATGGGAGTTAACTTGAACTGATAACTGTGAACAGGATTACGTAAGACAATAAGGACTAGCGGAACCCATTTTTAGGGACTTGAAAGTCGGGTTTGGCAAATGGGAATTTGATCGAATGCAGTTAAAGAGCCCTTTCGAAAACAATGAGGGGAGTGTTCATTTGTGGCACAGAGATAAAGATAGGATTTTACCTGTGAGTTTGCAGAGATACATAGCAAAAAAGCTTCCATGTATTCATCACCATGAGCTATACCTGGTGTTGGTCATTTGCTACGTACCAAATTATGATCGTAATAATGAAGCCATTTTAAAGTCACTTTTGCTTGGAGAAAACTGGTAATTTGAACCCGAACGCTAGCTTTTAGATCTCGAATGTAGCATTTCTCAGCATCAATAGAAAGTTGGAAACACTTGATATGTAAGTTGTGATCAATATTACTTTTGAATTCAATGTTTTGCTTGACTCAAATTACACCCCTTAGTTTAGATGAATCTGGTTGTTACCATTTCAACCCATTTATGGGTACACAGTTATACTTAATGGGTAAACTCTCAAAAACTACAGTAACATGTAAACAGGTAAAAACTCATCCGAAATGTTTTCAAAATGCATAAAACCTCCTGAATAGCATACTTCAAAGTTAAGATTACCATTATAACATTATAGTTCTTTGACCATATTATAAACATTATTTATTTATTATAAAGTTCAAGAATATAGAAAAAAGAATGTATCTGCTGGTTGGGCCAACCTGACCCAACCCGTTTTGCCCAGTAATGAGCATTTGAAATTTACATGCTTTACCTGAATCTAGCTCCACTTTGTATTGTCAGCCTTTATTACCATGGTTAACTTTACCACGTAATTTCTCAATCCTCTTTATTTTCCTTTGGTTTCGCAGTATCTTTAACCACTGCATCTTATTACCTTTGTTTCCCCCACTTTGTTTTTTACTGCCTGGGAGTTTCTTTACAGCATCTTTAGACTTATCGGATTTCTTGGAAGGCTTCGAATATTTCAAAAGCCCGCCCATGATTGACTTCAAATGAGCTTTCTGTTTTTTATCTTCTGCTTTGTGAACAACTAACTGTTTCTCAACCTTCTTGACTGCCTTTTCTCCAATAGCCTCATCAAACTTTTTCTCAATCTTCTTGAGTGCCTTCTCTCCAATAGCCTCGTCTTTTTTCTTCTTATGACCAATGGCATTTTTAGCATGATTCCATATGGATTTCTTATGCTTATCCTCGTCACCACCATGATGGTGGTGGTGATGGTGGTGATGGTGGTGGTGGTGGTTGTGGAACATGATTGCTAACTTGTCTTTAAGTTTCGTCAATGTACCAATGTCGTTTCCCTTCTGTTCTTTTTGATCACCCTTTACGTGACTCTTAAAAGGAACTATCATCTTTGATTTTGACCCTGAGGGTTCTGTTGAGCTATTTGTCTTACCATGAAATAAAACCAATTTCATCTTGCTCTCACTTTTACTCTTAGGTTCTTTCTCATTGTCCTTTTTCTGACCCTTTGTGGCTGCCTTCCTTGATTTTGAGCCTGAGGATTTGCTTGAGCTACTCATTTTAGGACTCTGACCCCGAGTTGAAACCAAATTCGTCTTGCTCTCAGTTTTACTCTTTGGTTCTTTCTGACTACCCTTTTGGTGACCCTTTGTAGCAGCTACGTTCCTTAATATTGAACCTAAGGATTTTCTTGCGGTACTCATCTTAGGACCATGCCTTAAAACCAATTTCATCTTGCTCTCATTTTTAGTCTTCGGTACTTTCTGATTATCCTTTTTGTGACCCTCTGTAGCGGGCCCCTTCCTTGATATCGAACCTGATGATTCACTTGAGCTACTCATTTTAGGACTCTGAACTCGAGTTGAAAACAAGTGCATCTTGCTCTCACTTTTCTTCTTAGATTCTTTTTGAGTACCCAATTTGTGACCCTTTGTAGGAACCATCTTCTGTGACATTGACACTGAAGATTCACTTGAGCTACTCAAGTTAAGTCTCTGACCCTGAGTAGAAACGAATTTCATCTTGCTCTCAGTTTTACTCTTCGGTTCTTTTTTATTACCCTTTTTATGATCCTTTGTAGCAGCCACCTTCCTTGATATTGACCCTGAGGATTCATTTGAGCTACTCATTTTAGGACTCTGAACCTGAGTTGAAAACAAGTGCATCTTGCTCTCACTTTTCTTCTTAGATTCTTTTTGAGTACCCCATTTGTCACCCTTTGTAGGAACCGTCTTCCGGGACATTGACACTGAAGATTCATTTGAGCTACTCACACAAGGACTTTGATCCTGACTTGAATCCGAGCTCATCTTGCTCTCACTTTTCCTCTTCATTTCGTTATGATTAACCCTTTGGTGACCCTTTGTAGGAACATTCTCCCTTGATATTGATGCAGAAGATTCGCTGGACATGTAAGGACTCTGATCCCGACTTGAATCCGAGCTCATCTTGCTCTCACTTTTCCTCTTCATTTCGTTATGATTAACCCTTTGGTGATCCTTTGTAGGAACGTTCTCCCTTGATATTGACGCAGAAGATTCGCTAGAGCTATTCATGTAAGGACTCTCACTCTGACTTGAAAACGAGTACATTTCACTCTCGCTCCCTTCTTGGTCCCTGCTTCTGCTTGATCCCGACTGCAGCTCCGTCTCCCTCTCACTATCACTAAAACTAGTAGAAGCTTGCTGACTAGGGCTCTGACTTTGACTCTGACTCTGACTTTGACTTTGACTTTGAGTTGTCCAACTTGAGGAATGGTTTGAGCTTGATACTGTACTGTCTGAATGCAACTGGCTTTTAGGAGAAACCACTCTCTTTGGCTCCACCAGCTCGTGTCTTCCTCGAGTTCCTTTGTGATGGTCAATTTGATCTACATCTTTATACATTTCACCATGGTTTTTAGGCCTTGTGAATTCAGATTCTTTACGCTCATTATCATGTCTACCATGAATTATGGATCCAACAGGTGGGATCCACAGCTGGGTCATCTGCATATGATCCAACGGATCTTCTTTTGGCGGACTAGAAAAATTCCCATGTGATGGACGGTAAATGCTGCCCGTTTGATTCAAATTTGAAGAGAACCCAGTACCATGAAAATGAGTATAAGTTTCCTCTGGGATATGATGATACTGGTCTATTAGACTAACTTGTTCGGCCGGTATCTTTGAAGAGTCCCCAGTACGATGAAAAGGAGTATAAGTTTCCTCTGGCATATAATGATGCTGGTTTCTTTGACTAACTTGTTCAGCTGGTTGACTCATTGTTTGACTACTAGGTAGCATCATACTCACGGGCCTTGCAAGAGATGGTTGAGTTTGCAAGGTCAACTCGTTATAGGACTTGGCTGTCTGGTCATAAAATGGTGGAGCCGTGTCTGTAAACTGCCAAGTCCCTTGGTCTACTCTGCTACTATTTAGGTCACTTCTTCCTGCAGCAAAGTTTTCCATTTGACTCGGTTCATTCTCAGAAAGATTTTCAATAAAATCAACACGTGTGGCTACTACTTGCAAAGCCAAAATACATGATTCTATCTTTTGGATCTTAGCAGAAGCTTCTCTAGATATTTGATCCTCTTCGCCAATTAGATTAGTCAAAGATAGTGATTCAAAAACATCGTCTGCAAAAGGATTATTTGATGAATATGCAAACCCTCCAATTCCGCTTGCCTCATTTCTAACTTCCCAGGTTCTTCTCGGTGTTAACGATTCACTATCTCGAATACTAGCCTCTCTAATCAACTGTTTCACCTTGGGTTTCTGGCATATCCGGCACCTTTTTAGTCTGAAACTAGATTCACCTGGTGAAATGCTTGTTGACTGCATGGAAGAAACCAGTTGATCTGTTGGATCATTGAAGATCTCTGGACCAGTTAATAAGTCAAAATTCTGCATATTCGAACCCCTGTTAGATGGTGATGCATTTCTCAGAGAGAAAGGTTGCAGATTTAGCCCGTCCCTGGGTTGCTCTTCTTGCATTGACCACGGGCTGTAAGATGTTCTATGTTGAGTACCTAGCATCTGATAAAACGAGTTATAATTCTAGTCCGAATATAACTTACAGAAGGAAAGAAATTCTACATCAAGAACCAAAGAACGTTTCTTACCTTTGCATGAGCCTCAAAAGCTTTTTCGGCAACATCATCCAGTAATTTTTTCAGGAGCCGTTTTGCATTCTTGCCCAACTGTTTCAAAAGAAACATAAAGTCATTGATGTGAAAATAGAATGAAACACAAAGAAAGGCTGTCAAATAGTTCTACAATTCATGGGATGCTCAACGATTATTGATAAATGAACATAAAATTTCTCTTTTGTATACATTCGCTCACAGTCTCACATGCCTCCCTTTTTAGAATAGCAAACTCACACGCCCTTTACCCTTGTCCCGGTTGGGACTAGAACCAACAACAACGTACTTGATTAATGGGTAACCCTGTATATATCTTGGATGCCGCCACGCCAAAAGCCAATTGTAGTATACTAGTATCTAATGATAGTACCATTTCTCAACAAGAAATTCTTTCATTTAACAAATTGTGCAACTTCAAGTCAAAAGAATACCGAAAAAAGAGGGGATGGATTGACGAACGCACTGAATTTCATCAACTTAGTCTATTCCATATCGATTCAAGCAGTTTTTAAATACCGAAAGAATTAGATACCAACATCATCTTTAACTTTGTAGTATTTTGTAATAAATATTTAAAATTAACAGTCGTAATTATCATAGAAGTTTAAAATCTATATCAATATCAACTCAGAATAAGAAAAACTACAAGAATCAAAACACCCATAAATCAATGTGAATATCAATTTTAATCATAAATATGAACAAACTTACATTTTGAGAGTCTGCATCTTGCACAAATTGTTCCTTGTTTACAAGAAGTCTGTATAATCTTCGCAAGGCGAGTAATTCTGATTGTAAGTCGTTGGTATCCATCGTATGTTACGAGATATCTGTCAATACTTATCTCGTTACACACAATATAATTGTACGCCTATTTTTCTGGTTGAATTTACTAAATTTACACAAACAGAAATAAAATATAAAAAAAAAGAGTGAGAATTACATGTACTATTTCGAAATCGATCCTTCGAAAACAACGGAGAAAATAAACAAGATTTGAAGATGAAAATTGCAGGAATATGTTCTTATAAAATGAATGAATTCTAACTGATCAAAATTTAGGGTGTTTTTAATTTATTTATTTCTGGAACTTCAAAATACCGTTGATAACTGCCGCCATTTTGTAATGAAAAAGAAGGAAAAGTGTCATTTAGACCCCTTGAACTATTGTGTAACTACGTATGGAACCAACAACTTACGTGAATGGCAATTATCATTTTCCTGTAAATTATAAAGTTGCTTCACTTTATTTTTTATTTTGATTTTGATTTTGATTGATGATTAAAAAAAACGAAATTATATTAAAATGACCAAGGGCCAAATAAAAATTTGAAGATGTATGTCGATATCTATCTATACATCTATATAAATACTATTATAGTACCCGCACAATACGACAAATTAAATAATTTATACATTTTTGGTATTTTTATGGTATCTTGATTATGATATGACAAGTTTGTGTAAAATAGCATCTATAATTTGATTATGGTCATGGGGGCTTAGGCATAAGATAAAGTGGACGACCGTACAGGGCCCGATTTTTTAGGGGGCCCGAATTTTAAACTTTTATATATACATATACATGTAAATTTTATATTTATTTATAAATTATATGTTATATAGTATCTCTACCTTTAATAATTAACTATGAACGCTCTGATCGGGTGGTTAAGACGTTAGTTACGAGTGTATTTTATTTTAGGTCGATAAGTCGAATTCGCTGCTCCTGGCCTAGGGGCCATTTTTCTTTGGCTCGTCCTAGGCTCAAAATTCCTTAAGGCCGGCCTTGATTATGGTGTTTATAAAATTATAATATAACTGAAGATACTTTATTAGCCTTGATTATAAGAGTATAAAACTAAATTTTAACGTAACTCGATATAATGTATAAAATGCTAATTCGTTTATAAATAAATTTAAATTTTACACTCTTATCATAAATATTGCCGTACAATATTACACGGTTGGACTTTATGTGTTACCAAAATACGACTACTATTGTTGTTTTTTCTTTTAATGTCAACTAACTAAATATTCATTATTAGCCAATGGGGAGTGGCCCATTAATAAGGTCTTATATCTTGGGGTTTCGAAAAAATTTAATTAATAATGTTAATATATTTTTAAATGTTTTATATGTAATAATGTTATTAGATAAAAAAAAATTGCTTAAACATTTATTGAATGATGTGTGTTCCTTTTTATATAGAATTTTAAAAATAATAAGCCTTACCTGTAAAATGTACACTGTTAAAAAAAAAAAAAAGTTCTAATTGTTATATTTTTTTTTTGGGTAAAGGATTATATTGTAACAATACAAGATCAAATTTTCGACTATCTATGAAATTCCCTAACTTGGTAAATAGTAATCTAGTAAAAGACATGAATTAAGATATAACTGTAAACGTTTAACCACACGACTAGTAAATCTTTTTGTTAAGGTACACATCTAAAATTCGAAGAATAATGATGAATCATTTTATAAAGTATATAATATAATGATGAATCATTTTTGTTAAGCGCACAAATCATTGACAAAAGGCTAAATTGTATTGACAAGGATCTTAAAACAACATCCTGATTGAATACAATATTTTTAAAAATTAATTAAAAAGGAGGGCACCTAATCTTCTGAAAACAGAAATTCAATAAATTTATAACAGCAAATGATAACTATCGAAATGTCTCAACCGAATGTTTGTGCTTCAGGGAATGCATTCTGCATTGCAGGAAGCAAAGGAGTCACGAAAATGCATCTCTACGAACAAGGAAACGTCTCAAGCCACTTTTCTTGTGATCCTGGTATTTTCACCATATAATCAGTAACTCAAGAGACCAACAGAAGGCAAAAAAAAAAAACTTGAATATGGATAACATATTGGCATTTTGCGTACCTAAAACAAGAGATTCCGAGTGCTGTTGTAATTTCTTGAATGACTGATGTTGCAAAGTACATATAAAGCGCGACTAAGGGACAAAACTTATGTTAGCCACCAAAGTTTAACAGAAAACTCGAAACAAAAATGAATGAATGTTGCCAACAACGTATAAAGATTTTACAATATCGTGACAACAATCATACCTGCGTAAACAAAGAAACCAAGAAGAACCCATTTCTCATCAACCAAGTAAATTCTGCCAATTTTTTTATTTTGAATATCATTAAACTATTTGATACAAGCTAACAAAAACAAAAAAAACAAAAAAACTACATACCCATCATTAAACCAGGGAGTAAGTGAATTAGCAACTGCAAGCGGGAGATAGAACAAGGACTGCATATTGTCACGTATTAATCGTTACACAGCCTCTTCTTATGCAAATAAGCAGAAGTATGTCCAAAATAGAACATAGGTTATCAAAAAAGTTAAGTTAAGGTTATACATATACTACCATCATCCGTAATGCATGTAATGCAAGTAATGTATGATTGGGCATATAGCCTATGGTTTATTATATGAAAATGTAATGAAGCTTAACACAAACTGTCATTGTATATAATTAAATTCAAACTTACTTTTTTCATGTAACAGGCTTTTAGTTGTTACCATTTTATGTAAAAGTTAACACAAAACTAACGATTAACCGATTAATCAAGTTTACCATATACTGTAGTCTAGTTGGGCAAAGTTATGGTGGCGGCCAATCTAGTGGTAACATAATTGATTATTATTATTATTACTTCATTTACATAGTTAATGTTTAGAATGATTTATTAAGGAAATGATTCTTTCAAATTTGAATCAATTAAACTAAAAGACTTTTTTTTTTAGTTCCGTGTGGAAAATAAGATGGAAACTTTTAGATGGCTTTGGACTATGACAAAGATCCACAAAGGCCCAAATACACATTAGTTAGTTTCAAGTTAATTTTTACATCAAATGGTAACGAGTGGAAGTTTGTTACAATGACAACTGTGTGAAGCTCATTACATTTACATGCAATAAGCCCTATAGTTTGATGGAGCTATTTGACTATTGGTATGATAAACCCTAAAATGATGTTTTCCTTGTTCAGGTTACCCGGGGAAGGCGAGTCTTTAACTTAGATGTACGTGACCTAACCGGGGTAACCCCGTGACCGTTTCCTAGCCTTTTCCATGGACACCCTCAAGATGTTTACCTAATGAAGTTCGAACCCGGGACCTCTTGTGAGGACATTAGGACACTTGGCCATTAGGCCACCTTAATGGTGTTTATGATCATTCAGTACTATGAAGCATTAATAAACTTATTATATTGTAATCATTGCTTATGGGCAAAATAATGTGATTCTAAAAGAGGGAAATGTTGCACTTATTTTTGGGACATATCAGAAATAAGAGTGTTACCTCACTTACATGTATGATTAGTGCCATCAGAAAAATAAGAAGAATTTGTAGCACTGTGAAGGCAAATGCACTACGATTTATAAGATGCGTGTAACAGAAAAAAAGGTACCATGAACATGCTAGTCTTCAATCCCTTAGGTTCATCACACAAGCGGGCCAATATCATCCTTCCCTGATCAAGATACAAAATGGACCATTTAGTTTTCCCTGCCTCAACATGCAGAATATAAAAATTGAATGTTTGTACCTAAACAAATTCTAAGAAAATCAAGGTTACAACCAAACTAAAAGCTTACCACAAGGAATCCAAATACTAGTCCTATTCCCATAATGACGATATGTGGGTTGTTCCCGATTAAATTATTTGGAGACAAATAATCCCTGAAGTAAAGAGATGATTCTGTAAATAACCTCTAAATTTCATCTAAAGTACAAATTGAATTCAAGAAGAGAAAATCAGATAAGTACATACCACATCAAAATTCCAACAATTAACATGGCAAAGGGGAAATTCTGACATGAAAGATTAGAAAGATCAAATGAGCTTCTTCAAAATTAACAAACGAATGATAAAATCTATGAGTAATTGAGATTACCATAGCCAAAGCTTTTAGCATGCTTTCATTTCTAGACTGTACAACATTATAAACAGTGTGCACACTGCAAGCAAAAGTTAAATATAAAGCAAATTAACAAGTGCAAAAGACTAACAACGTGTTGAATTTGGATCAAGGATTTGAGTATACGCAACAAAAGGAACAAAATTTCATTAGAGAACAAAGAGAATTACTTGAATGCGACTGTTGGTATAGCACCAAAAGTTATCATAAAATACAAAGCAGCTTCACTTGTAGCCTTGTAGGAAGCCCTGAACTCAATAATTTGAGCATTTAAATCAAGAAGCAACATTACAAAAAGATTTTAAAAGTACCAATTAGAGGGGGGAAATCATACCACTAACATATGGAAATGAACTCAAGAGGGGAATAGATTTCCCAACATCCTGCGCCCACCACTCTGCACCTGAAATTTGAAAGTAACAAGTGACGACATTCAAAGGTGCATGCAAATAAAATTCTGCAAGAAGGAAATAAGAAGACAACAGCAAATGTTTGAGGTCTTAATGGAGTTGAAGATTTTATATTTTCTATAACTTTGATAAACAAATAGCAGTGACTTGTCGATGACACTATTTAAATGAATACATGTTCCAACTACTTTACCATAGAAAAAACCAAAAAAAAATAAACTTTGACAAGCTCAACTCTAATTATAGGGGGAAAAGGAATAGTACTCACTGTTCCCATGTTGCAATATAAAATGTAACAGCTGAAATCGCCCAGAACCAAAACGTATTTCTTCCACACATAGCAGTGCTCCCGAAAGCCAAGGCTTCCAACTGAGTCATGCATCACGTAAGTACACTGGAGTACTGGACAATGAACTGAAGGTGGCAAAATGGGCGGGGTGGGTGGCTGGGGAACATATCAATAGGTTTCCAAGGTAAGTTTGAGTATGTGTCAAAACAAGTTGGACTGGGCTTGCCCAGACACTTTTTGTCCATAGATATTACATCTAGTGTGTCAACATAACTTTTTAAAGATAATACATTTAGAGCCTTTATAAATTAGAAGAAAATACCCTTTGGCCTACACTCAAACCAATTTGACCCACTTCCGTGAAAATAATCCTTTCTGTTTGACCCATTAGAAATATAATATAACCCAAATCAACCCATTCATAAATAAATGTGTCAAAACTGCCACCTCCAATGAATGTTACAGCAGCAAAAAGATATACTAGAAGTAACCAACGGGACATACCGCACATGCAAGTGCATCACACCCTGCAAATTTAGTAGAGATTATAGATTTAATAGTCATAAGGATAAACAAAGGAAATTAATGATCTACCAAGAGAAAGCATGAACGATGTGAACACATAATGTATTGCAGGGAAACAAGAGGGTTTTCAATCACCATGATCAAAAAGCTCTCCTAATGGTGAAGTAGAATTCGTCCTTCTTGCTTGCTTTCCGTCAACAGCATCAAATGTCTGTCATGATCATAGGAAAATTTGAATTCGAAATAATCAATAAGGAAATAAAACCGTCCGGTAACAACTATAAAATCTTCAAACCTGGTACAAGAAGAGGAGTAATCCATGAGCAAGATGAACCCATCTTGGTGGAGGAGAATCCAAAAGAGGTGAATACACCTAAAACATGCCCAAAAGTAAAATAAATATCAGAAGAAACAGTAAAAAGAAACATAAGAAATCAAACCTTCTTGTAAACATTTGGACCCTTAAATGATGGCAATTGAAAAATGATGAACATAAAGAAGTTCACAACTCAAGAACTCACATAGCCAAGCAATGCAGAGGTGAGCAGAAACATGAACCCTGTAAGTGTGATCTGAAAAGAGAAATATACTTATGTAAACAAAATGTATGGAAACGAATTCAAAATTACATATGAAGACAAGATAAACGTTTAGAAGAAAATTGCCTACCAAATTGGGCCTAGAGAGTCCGCCATATGCAAAAAGATCAAAAGGCAACAACAAGTTAAGCTTAATCGCAACATAGTTCATAAAGTTAATTAAAGGATTATCAAATTTAAGTGAACAATGGAAACTATGTATTTGTCACACATGCACGAAAATGCTATGTAGTCAAATGCAACAAAATGAAATAATTATATGAAAAAATAACTATAAAAGTGTATCAGTGCTTACGCCATCCAAAGAGGGAAGAAAGTAACAAACTTCGTCCAAAATGGTTGTAGAACATACTTTGCAACATAAGAGTTATCAACTCCACTATACTTGTGTCTACGCAACTCATCGATACCATGAGCACCTATATATCCCATAGCAAATTTGCTTAACAGCCTGCCATATATGAAAACACACAAAAATATCATATCATAAAACGACAACTAAATACAAGGCATTGCAACAATTGAAATAAAAAAGAAAGGCCAGCTTTCACTTTATAGTCTAAAAAGAACAACTTTATGCAATACTGCCCAAGATTTGTATCAAAGACCTCCATTGTCCATTGATCTAATAAGATTATTTTCAATAACACTATCCATTCTGGTGTGCCGCACTTGATGTTTAAACATAATTTTGAGTCTTTTAAGGCCATTTTGAGGTCTGTTTGAGCCACGGGTCGAATATATACTTTATGGAAAGATAATTGGGACCTAAAATATGGGATTTTGAAGGTGAAATACGGGTGTAACATTTTCTTTACCTTATAAAGAGAAATCAAAGATCAAATGACGAAACCCAGAAAGTGTTTCAAGAAATGGGCAGCTAGTCGGTCTGGTCTGGTAATTAGCCCTTAGATTCACGTTGACCACACGGTTTACAAACTGGAGATCTTGTTGATGGATAGAAGAATAAAGCTTTAAATATTCCCGCTTTATATATATATAAGAACAAATTGCATTTTTGGTCCCTGTGTTATCATGCGTTTTGCAAGAATGGTCCAACTTATGCCAAAGTGGCGAAA
>JAOEHQ010007625.1:0-28339 GCA_025447715.1 Asclepias incarnata
CCGAGTAGAAAAAGGCAACTTTGTACCGGGAGAGTAATTTCGGGTATACCACAGGTACCATCCGTGTAATTTACTCTAAAATTGAAGGTTGTTTCTAGTTTCTACACAAAATTGTGAGGGTAACCTGATCCATAAAATCATCCAACAACCAATAGTTTTTTAGCAAAAGTATCCACCTCACCTCTTCCCTCTCATTACACCAAAATCATTAGATATAGATAGATATACCAACCCCCAAATGAACTAAAACCAGCACCACCCAACCCATCCACAATGGCTGCAGCAGCAGTGACAGCATTCCACTCATATTCCCCTCAAGAACAACAGCAACCACCAGCACAACAATCAACAGACACCCCTCAACTTTCCAAGAAACCCAAAACACTCCTTCATAAACACCCTCTTTACACTCCAGTCCATACTAAACTATCCCTCCAATTCAAAGAAAAAATCTTGTGTCTTGAAGTTATAGGTGTTGACTCAGGCAAAGCCCTTTCTTTAAACCCATTGATCCATTCAACATCTCTCAATTCCATTCACAACACCATTACTTTTCTTCAATCTAAAGGCATTTTACAAAAAGACCTTCCAAGACTCATTGGCATGTGCCCAAAGATTCTCACTGCCAATATCGACAACGAACTTGTTCCGGTTTTTAAATTCCTGTCACATGATCTCAATGTCCCAGACTATAATTACAGAAGAGTGATCAATAAATGTCCAAGATTGCTCGTTTCGAGCGTGGAAGATCAACTCAAGCCTGCTCTTTTTTACCTTAAAAGACTCGGGTTTCGGGATTTGAATGCATTGGCTTATCAAGATTGTGTTTTGTTAGTGTCAAATGTGGAGAACACACTGATGCCCAAATTGGATTACATAGTTAGTCTTGGGTTTTCGAGATCAGAGGCGGTTGAGATGGTTTTGAGGTGTCCCGGGCTGTTTACTTTCAGCCTCGACAACAACTTTAAGCCAAAATTTGAGTATTTTGACGAGGAGATGAAACGGGATATGAAAGAATTGAAAGAATTCCCACAATATTTTGCATTCAGTTTGGACAAGAGGATAAAGCCTAGGCATTTGGAGGCTATAGAATGTGGGGTCAAGATTTCTCTACCACTTTTACTTAAAACCACTGATGAGGAGTTTGCAGAGTTATTGAGGCAGGGGAACAATTCAAAAAATTTGTAAATTCTATCTATTTGTAAGTATTATTGGACAAATGGTTATGCTTATTTCAATTGTTATTTGGATATTTGTAGTGAATATAGACATAAGAAGGTAATATCTCAAAAAGACAATACTTATGTCACAGACTCATTGATCTATTACTGAATCTTCGCGCACCACGTTCTAACAGTAAAATAAGAGTCTGGAATCCCATGTTAATTCTAACCGAAGATTCTTGTAGTTCTTTTAGTAACTGGAAGTATAACCTGAAGACTTTATGATAATGACAACACTAATAACAAGTTAATAGTCTGAACAATATTACATTTGATATTTTAATGTTAAAGTTCAGAAGATGTAATGTAGAATCAAACAAGCAAAACCAGAGTTTGGGGGTCAATCTATAGTACAAAGAAATTCTAAAGCGAACAGATAACAGCACAAGACTAGCCATTTGATTCACCCTACCATCCAAATTCTTATTTTGAAGGTGGTATTGCAGCAACACCTGCAAGCGGAGAACAAAAATTGCAGTTATAACACACACGAAAATAGAATTACCCTGCAAATAAAAGTGAGCGTAGAATCGCTCTCCATCCGCTCAATCCTACGGATATTACAAGATTTTAGCAAATAAATGGAATCTTATTGATTAAAATGTGATTAAAACTGACCATTCAAATCCCCTTCTGCCTCATCTCCATTCCTCCATACAATATCCTTCAATCCAGTTGAAAGGTTCTTGTAGAACTGCACATTTAAGAACAAGAAACATAACATAACAAACTTACCCAGCCACTTCCCGTACACACAGTTTATTTACATTTCCACTCCAAATAGCAAGGACGGTGATTAGAGGTGGTTCGATAGAGGTCAAGTTTCATTACTAATGAGTCCGATAGATTCAGAAAATTTAGGCTAAAAGGAAATCAGCCTAAAGTGTACTTTAAAGCCTCCCAATTTAAAGATTGGAAATTATATTCTAACAAAACTGTTTTAGCCAAACATTTTACAAACACATGTGGCATGTGAGGTGGTTCAATCAACAAAGAGAGAGAATACATAGACATGATTTAATTGGTGGAAGTTATGTTTGTAAAATCTTTGTAAATCTAGAATTACTTTTTTTACAAACATAATTTCCACCAATTAAATCATGTCTATGTATTCTCTCTCTTCTTTCTCTCTTTTGTTGATTGGACCACCTCACATGCCACATGTGTTTGTTAAAATTTGTTTGTAAAATGTTTGTCAACCTAGCATTGCTCTTGTAAATATTTATTTGTAAACCTAGAATTTCTCTCAGTGTTTTGGGGTCAACCCGAACATCTTGCCACCTCTAGATTAAGATAAGCGAGCAACAGCAAAAATTGGAGATCATAACATTTTTATACTGAATGCCAGCAAGTATATAAAAGCAATCAAATCTATTATGCCAGAGAACTTCTTATACCTTGTGAAATTCCAAAGTATCACCTCCAGATTTGCGAACCTCTACCATGTGCAGCGATGGTGCCACTTCGAAAATCTGGGAAGGGTAATGTTAACGTAGGGTTCAACTTCCAAATTTATTCACCTAAACAATAACTTTTTTTTCTCGAAACAGCAGATTTAGGAGCAATATATACCTCTGTTGCAACAGATAAATGGCCCTTGCGCCCGGTCTTTTCACCTTGAAGTTTCAACTGTGGTGCAAAAAAAAAAAAGTGGTTTAGCATTAGAGCTTCCAGAGTGAAACAACTTTAATATCCTTCAAGTTGAAGTAAGAAGCATCAGATATAGAAAAACATAAAAAAAGAAGTATGCTTATCACCTTGTAGTTGTTTTTCTTAACATCAAATCCCAAAGGTGTAGCAGCTGCTTCTATTTTTGAAATAATCTCATTAGCAGGACATTTGGATGTAAATCTTGTTTCGCGCTTGACAAGCCCCTGCCCACCAAACCGAATTAGATTTCATTTAGTTCCAGAGTACACAAAAAACATACATGATCCTAAAATCCAAAGAAAAAAAACTAGAAAGCCACAATCCAAGGATCAGAATTAGCAACATGTGATCTCATTTACTTTATCAGAAAAGATGTTACACGAACTACTACAGTCATGCACAATGGGGTGTTCTACTATTTGAAGTTGTAATACTCTGATGTCGAGTTCTTGGAAAGTTCTAATTACTCGAAGGATATAAGAAATAGAATAACTAAAAAGAGCTTCTTTTTTTAAGAAAAAATATACACGTGAAATGGAAAGGAAGTTCCTAATTCACTGATTTAGGTTAAAAATAGGTAAATACACAAATATTAATTTACCCTTCAATAATTAGTTTTGTTGCAGCTATTATGAAACACGTTACTCCTAATTGATAATTGAACCAAAATGATGAGAAGAAACAGAATCTGTTTATTGAAACATTATTAAGAAAAGATTATAATCAGTTCCAAAATGCAAATCCAAAAAAAACATATACCATGATTCACAACCATGGGCTCATTAACATATAAAGTTCTTAGGACGTTTTATATAACTATCGAACCAACTAAAAATAAGAATACGAAAGGCTATATATACCATCTGTTTTTCAAAGAGAGAGCTGAGGTTGAGGCCCTGAGATTTAGAAATAAGCTCAAAAGCGTTCATAGTGACAGGTTGAGCAGGACGTTCATCCCGATTCTCCACAACAAGTACTGGAGAATCCTAAAATCCAAAATAAAATAAAATCACTTAAACCCACCATAAAAACGCATAACTATAAAATGACAGGTGAGCAGAATTACCCCAGCTTCATTGAAAATAGCATCCACATCAGCAAGACTAACGTCCTCTTGTTCAAAACTAGGGGGCACGTATCCTTTCTTGAACCATTCATTTTCAATGACTTCAGCTGTTGTGATTCGCTATCACAGACATAATACTAATACAATCAGCAACAATTATAACTAACATACTTATATGCATTTAAGGTGATTATATTAGTATTATGTCTCAAATGAAAATTGTTGCAATTTCCAAATGGCAAGGAGCGTATGTATTGTCCATGGAAACAACTCATATATTAGTTTAGTTTAATCCATATTGTTTGTATGATCCTTCAAAACTATTTTGGTGCTTTTGGCATGCTTTTAAGTAAACGAAAGTCTTCATAAATTATAGAAGATATTAGCCAGCTCCGAGTTTTCAGACAAAAGCTACAAACATGACAACAGCTCCAAAATCAAGGTTTATCATATGAACGTATAGGCGGTAAATTTCACCCATAGTCACATATAGTTAAGAATGGGAATATTCGGCTTATTTTCAACTCCGACAATTCAAATCAAAAGAACTAGTTTCAAAGAACAGGTCAAATGGATTACAGGTTAAAGTTGCCCAATGTCTTCCTCATGCATAAAGCAGTAAATTCAACACAAATCATAGTTGAGAATGTACAGATTCTGCTTATTTTCATCTCTAGCGAGTCAGAACAAGAAAACTAGCTTCATAAAAAACAGGTCAAATGGGTTGAACAAGTTAAAAGTTACCCAGCGTCTTTAAAACCGTTTCAACCCATACCAAAAGACCCCTTTTAATTCATATCCAATGAAACGATTAACAAACCTTCCCATTTGCCACCTACAATACACATGCAAAGCATTATCAAGCTTAATGGCAATGAGAAGTGAGCATACCGTCACAGGATTAGGATCCAAAATCCTTTTAATTAGCTTCTTTGCACTTGAGGAGAACCATGGAGGACAAGTGAATTCCGCCTTAAATATCTGCAGTCAAATATCTGCTGTTAGAAGAAGCTCATTAAAATTTTCAATGAAACCAGAAGTCTAAAAGATCATTTGTTTTGTGGGAAACTGAGAGTTTGCATTGCTGTAAGAAACTTAGGTTTGTTTTCAGAGCAAAATACCACTAAGCATATCTAGTTCTCAACATGACTAAAATGAGAGGAAAAAATGTAAATAACCCGGTGTACCTTCTTATATAAAGCCATCAGGTTTGACTCTTCAAAAGGCAGGTATCCAGCCATAAGAACAAAAAGGATTACGCCACATGACCATAAATCTGCCTTAGCTCCATCATAACCCTTGTTGTTGATTACCTAGAGCGGAGTACATAACCAAACCCTGAGAAAAGTGGTTTAATCAACATCAATAAATAACTCATACATGAGAACAATATATAACTTACCTCGGGAGCAACATAATTTGGTGTTCCACACGTTGTGTGTAGTAACCCGTCTTCCTACAAGAAAATAAAGTACTGGCTAAACATAAAGGAAGTTGAATAGGCAGAACGCATAATCGGCTTTCACCATTGAAACGATAGATGTGACACTCACTCTAACTTGTTGTGGCAGTGCACTCAATCCAAAATCAGAAACCTTGAGACATTCACTTGCATCCAGTAGTAAATTTTCAGGCTGCAACATAACATCGTAATAAACCTTATTACCTTAAACATCAATGCATGCTAGACTGCTAGAAATATAAGTGGAAGATGGGCCCCCGTCACTGAATAAAACCACTCAGGAGGTTGTAATAACATTAAAACAATATTATTACAAAAACAATAGACTTTTTCAACCCATCCCCCTTTTAACTAACTTTTTTATTTAACTCATTACAGATAAAAACATAACCCAAATGGACACATTCATTAAGTAAATATATCAAAACTGCCCTTTCTAACACACTGAAGAAAATCACCTTGAGATCTCTATGGAAAACACCACGACTATGGCAGTAATCAACTGCATTAATTAGCTGCTGAAAGTACTTCCTTGCTTCATCTTCTTTGAGTCTGCCTTTAGTTGCCTGAAGAATACAAGGTGTAACCTTGCATTAGTATGCAGATTCTGAAATACATATGCCATATAAAATCTAAAGCTATCGTGAACTTACAATTTTGTCAAATAGTTCACCACCGGTTACAAATTCCAAAACAATGTATATTTTTGTCTTGCTTGCCATAACCTGCAATGAAGGGGCTTGAGTCACACAAAAGTTGCCGAGGACATGTCTAAGGCCTACAAATATTAACTAGACATGTATCATACTAATAGTGACTGAATGTTTTAACATTTACAAAAAGCATAAGAATGCTTCACGACAAACAACTTAAAAATAATAATTGAGAACATTATCTCATGTAAATTGGTAGAAAATGAATATTCACTAACCGTAAGAGCTTAATAGTGCTTAAGTGCATGGTAATACAGATATCGTGTTTAATTAATTCCAAGAATCTACAAAGTAATTTCTACAAAAATTTCAAAAATAGGGAGAATTTCATATATACCCAATATTAACACCCTAATTACATGTTTACCCAATTAAAATTAATAATTTCATATTTATCCAACTTTAAGTTAAATACTATCATATCTGCCCAAATCACAAATTAAGAATTTCATATTTACCCAACTTTAAGTTAGATACTATCGTATCTGCCCAAATCACAAATTAAAATTAATAATTTCATTGTTGTGTTTCCTGCATGTTTTCGTTTTTGTTTTTTTACTACAGGTGGCGAAGGTTTACATACTATATGGTCTTAACAAAACGAATTGTGCTTATTGTTTCTTCTTACTTTAATATTTAATGATTACTAAAAGAATATATAATTCGAAATCTTTCTTTCATAAAATGGAGATTTAAATTCATTGTGGCGAATGTTTCACCTAATAATGCTATGGCTTTAGATGTTTGCAGACATCCGTGAGTTCAAGCTGTTGTTTACATTTGTAATGCATAAGACAGTAGCAAAGTTTTGATTGCTTTATGGAAAAATATGGAGTCGTTGCTAATTTGTAACTTCATTATTGTATGGAGTATGCTTTCGTCTTTTTTTTGTTATAGCAGCAAACTACTTGTTGAAAATGAATGGTATGTTATGCTCTGGTTTTCTTCATACATCTCTTGTAATATGTACTTGGTTGTAATAGTTTATTTATTCTTAAGGGCAAATTGGGAATTTGTTAATGTAAATTTGGTTAAAAATCATTTTATAATAGAATGGGTAGATATGATAGAATCTAAATTAAAATTGGGTATGTATGAAATTTTTAATTTTAATTGGGTAAATATATAATTAGGATGTTAATATTGGGTATATATGAAATTCTCCCTCAAAAATATGACACAGAACCTAAACATGACATAACTTTAAATTAAAAAAGACATTCTATTTCTACTTGCTATCTATCTATATACAATAGCATCTCATAAAACAAGTGATTCACCTTTAAACTGAGCATCCGAAGAAGGAAAACATAACTCAGATCCCTAATTAGAGTTACAAACTTACAATATAGCACATACTTATTAATATACACAAACATAACAGCCTAATTTAGGTTTAGTTAACGCAAATTTATATAAAATCAAAGAAAGCAAGAAAAATACCATGTTGGCAACTCAGTAACATACTAACTAACCTCATACATACGAATCACATTCGGATGTCTGATTAGTTTCATAGTCGATATCTCACGCTTGATCTGCAATTTCCCAAAATAAAAAAAGAAGTTACATACACAACAGCAAACATAACAAGCTGATCATCTTCCATAGTCAATAGATGGAAGAACGGAACATAACAAACCATTTACTAAAATATAATATCATATATAAAAAAAACCTAAAAATCTAAACACAATATGATCATCATCATCCTCATGTTCCAATCAGTCAAGTCAAAAAGGTCAAACTACTTCAAAAACTCAAATCAAGGCT
Organism: Asclepias incarnata; assembly: GCA_025447715.1. Lineage (NCBI taxonomy): Eukaryota > Viridiplantae > Streptophyta > Magnoliopsida > Gentianales > Apocynaceae > Asclepias > Asclepias incarnata. The sequence goes on from JAOEHQ010007625.1 coordinate 7,888, forward strand.
TTAAAAAAAGTCAACCCCATAGACATACATACATATACACATATATATAGATAGATCTGGAAGCTGTCTCTCTATCAGCAGGTAGAAGTAAAAGACGGTCTACATCCCAATACCTGCTCATCGCAGGATTGAGTATCGTTGGCATTGACATATCTATAGATAGATACAGATATATACATAGATACAGATACAGATACAGATACAGATATATATATATACCTGAGTGATCATCTTATGTTTAAGAACTTTCTCTTTATCAAGAATCTTGATAGCAACATTCTCACCAGTTTCAACATTCCTAGCAAATTTGACTTTTGCAAAAGTACCTTCACCAAGTGTTCTTCCAAGTTCATATCTTCCAACTCTAGTTCTTGATGCCCTTGTTGAACTTGCCATCTTTCTTTCTTAATTTAACTTATCAAAAAAAACCCTAAAATCTTTTTTTTTTTTCTTTTTTTAAGTAAAATAAATATAAATATAATTATCAAATCATCCCCCTTTTTGATACAAAAAAAAATATACAAGTATATTCTTATGAATCAATATATATGGGTGTTATTTCATATATATTATTATAAGGATAAAAGATACATATACCATCCATTTTTCAGAATAGAGTTTTAATTTTTTTATTTTATTTTTGGAATCAAATCAAAATCTCTTCTTTTTACAAGGCTGCCAAACTTGAGATTTTGATACACTCATCTTGAAATTTATATTTTTTTTAAAAAAAAAGTACACCCAAGAAAATAATTTAATTAATTTAAGCTTGTAAGAATAAAAAAGTTTTAAATTTTTTTAATAAAGATTAACACCCATAATAGAAATCAGCCAAAAAAGATGAAATTTATGAAAAAATTAGGGATTTTTGACATGGGGTGGTAAAAATAAATTTATTTAGGGTAAATATAAAGAGGGTTTTTGTGGGGAATCTTTGATATATGAAACGAAAGAAATTAAATTTATTTAGTTGAAAAGGCGTACTAAATTTGATGACGTTGATTAATTAATTAATTAATAAATAATGAATTTGATATTCAAATGATCACTTCCTCGCAACCGACCTGGTTTTTTTCTTTTTTTCCAATCTTGGAGTACAATATTTGATTTTCCTTTTTTTTTTATTATAAACGAGTTTTGTAATCCTGACGTTGCCCGGAAAATATAACGTTTGTTGCCCGGGAGAGATAACGTTTATTTTGTACGATAATATGTAAAATTATAATATTTTCTGAGAAAAATTATATAGCCGGATGACTTTACTTGACATTCACCTTTTTAACACTCCTTACATTAAGATCCTTACGCACAGTGCATCTACTCACAAACGACTTGTACTTTTGAGGTTATTATTTAACACACGGTATCAAAATAACTATAAAGATAACATCAATTAGTTGATAAAGTATACACTTATGTACCATTAAATTATCTGATCATAAAAACTGTCATATAATTATTTTTTATAATTTAGCATGAATCATAACTTAGCAACTACAATAAAATAACAACATATAAAAGTATCGGTCATTATGTAACACACGGTATTAAAACAATAATCTGATAATGGTATTTTACTTATATATATATATATATATATATATATGTCTCTAACTTATAACATAATTCTAACTTATAATTCAATATTACTTATTATTTTTAATTATTTATCTACAGTATATGTTAACTTAACTAAACGTATTTGAAAATTTAAAGTTTCATGAGTATGACTTTAGATTAAAGTGATATCATTACCAATATCAAAAATAATATTAGATCTTGACCGATACTTTTATGATACAAGTCGCTCACTATTAGGTATCACATCATTTAATGAGGCATGTTCCAATTTTATTTTGTTCACACAAAAAATAAATCACGCGATATATATAGTCAATTCATACATCCCATGGGTATTAGTTATTAAATTGTTATGGTAAATGTAAATTTGGAAGTATTTTTCTTTTAATTGAAAATTTGGAAGTTGTAAATGAACTTTTTACAAGGGATTCTTGAATTTTTGCCTTAGAAATAATCTAGTATTCTTATAATTTTTGCCTTTGAATACCTTGCCGACCTTGAAATTTACGATCCCAACTCAGAAGCCATTGATAATCGTAGGGACGGAAACGATTATTCCTTCTTTTTAAAAATTGATTCTAATGGCTTGCAAGATTCTTTCTCTCCATTTGATTCTAATTCTTCTTTTTATAACTAAGATTTAGAGTTTGATATCAATATCACTCTTGAGGAATTGATGAAAGATAATGAGTTTTTTTAGAAGGGAAAAATTCGAGAAACTTGTGATAATATTGTTCAAGAAACGATTTATGTGAATAAAACAATTGAAAATGGATTCATTCAAGATGAGTGTAGTGAAGATAAGTTGTGTGGTGAAATGTCCTAAGGGGTTGGGAATGTGATTCAACAAACAATTGGTAATGATGGTTCAAACGAGGATAACAAGCTGTTTGGTGAATTACAAAAAAAAAAAAAAGAAAAAAAAAGAAAAAGAAAAAGAAACGAGTTATATAGAACAGAAACCAATTTTTAAGATTGTTCAAATCGAAGCTATAAGCAAAAAGAAATCTTTTATGCTTCTACATGATGAAAAAGATACGGGTTGGGTGGATACCTGGTGGAGATGGATGAAGACCTGGGTTCCCTGTAAGGTTTTTGATGGGATGAGTCAGAAAGATTTGGTTTCGTGCAATGCATTGAATGCATTGATTGATGGGTATGTGAAGGTTGGTGAGATTGTTTGGAATCCGAGAATGATCATATGAAAGCTTTGAATGCGATTAGGCATGGAAATCATATGAAAGCGATTAGGTTAATGAAGGATTTGTTTGCGAAACACGAGAATGATAGTGCGAGTTAAGGTTGCGGGGATTATTGATGATCCGAATAGCAAATAGAGCTATTTGAAGAATGTGGTTGAGTCGGCGAAAAAGGTTGCAATGTTGTCGTCGTGTTCGGTTGAGTTTGCGCATTTTTATACGAATTTATTGGGTGAGACGGCGCCTGAAGGGATGGAGTATAAGGAGTCGCTGTTAGCGATTAAGAATCTGATTGATCCCGGGAAGGAGAGTTTGCAGGAGAGTCAGTTAAAGATCTCTGTACCGGAAGGGAGGGTTGAGCATGTGCATAACGAGCTAAGGGCATTACATCATACTCGTAAATTTCATAAAAAACTAACGTGCTAACTATGAATTAACAAAAACTGATTACAGATTTAATCTAAGAAACTGATCTTGAAATTTATATTTGACCCTTTTTGATCAACTCAGCCCGATCTCTTTGTAGTTAAATCGTTCAACTTAGCCCACTTGACCCATTGGAGAGGTAAGAAATAAATCAAGCTGACCCATTTATAAGTAAATAGGTCAAAATTGTCGCATCTAAGGCTCCAAACAATATATTTAGGCATACACTATACCACAATGCCCGAAGTTGTATCAAAGTCTACTCATAAAAGTTATAAACTACAACTTCCTGAGAATTTAAACCTATCTCAATTAAACAAAACCCGCTAGATCTACCAGCGAATTTATTTAATTAAAATGGAGTGTCTTGACAAAGAGGTAGCTAAAGTTAAACTTTGTCATAATCCTCAAGGTACCTCAAACTTCAATCGTGTCACTAGCAAGGATTGGAACCGACTCATCGCATCTCCTCTCGGCTACACCATTTGATGGCTCGGTTGCACCTTTCTTTGATTGTGAAGTGTTTCTGGAGGGCGAAGAGACGGCAGTGAGAAGAAGAACATTAGGAGGTCCTTGCTCTTTTGTGCGTGTGGGCATGTCGTGATCATGAATTCCTTTGTATGTTAGTATTACTTCAGATGAACCATCAACGGCCATTTCAATGTGCTTCCTAACAGGACATCCTGCAGAAGTGCACTTGTAGTAGTTCCTGAAACATACAAGAATAGTGACTTTAGGAAAATGTTTAAAAAATTCAATGGCACAATGAAATCAGAATTATGGATTGGGGCAAGATTGAGCAGCTTTCCCCATTCATTTATAAGCAATTCAACATCCATCTTTCTATAAGCAATACAAGTTACCTTGATGAAAATTACACTATACGTTCCAAATAGACGACTAATTATATCTGTAAGTAACTATATAAGTAGACCCACACATTTGGATAGAGGGCCAGGAAGGGCAGGTGTGTTGGGCATGTTTAAAATGCTAAAATATGGGTGATACATAGCCTGACAATGGACCGGGTCTTACTCTAGAACAAATCCAATCCATTTAGATTATCCAAAAGGTTGACCCAAGATCAACTCATTAGGCAGATCTATACCTGGGTAGATCCATCCTGGACGATCCGTTATAATAACGTATGTGGAAGCCACCCAAGTATTCATATTTTGTCATTAAGGCCACCTATCTATTAAAATGTTCATATAGGCCACCTAACTATGTAAGATGGGTTACTTATACCAATATCGACCATAAAACATGCTTAATGACATAAATGCCCTTGAATTTATCCGAAAAAGAAGACATTTTTAACATATACTATGCTCGCACCCAATAAATTGCATGTTGTATTTTTATAGATCTTTAAGGTTATTTTTGTCATTCAACATGTTTTTGGTCGAAATGACACAATATACATACTTGGCCGACCTATATAAATGTTTTAACAGATAGGTGGCCTCGATGAACAACATTAAATACTTGGGAGGCCTTAATGAACAACATTAAATACTTGGGTGGCCTCCACATACATTAGCCCATTTTCATTAAGGCCATCCATCTATTAAAATTCTTAAAGGCAGCTTCAACCCAAATTCATGCCAAATTACAAAGTTTTTTCAAAAAACATCAGCTTCAACATATTGACGTCTCATCAAAAATGCTTTAGCCTTTTAAAAACTTAAGATCATTACCATCATATGATGTGCTTTTTGGTTAAAACTGGTATAGAAGACAAGATTCTACTTGGGTGGCATCTATGATAGTTCTAACACATTGGTGGCTTTAACAAAATAAAATGGAAAACTCGAGTGGCTTCCACATTCATAACCTCAAATTTTATCAAAAGGCGACAATTTCAACATATAATATGTCAATGTCCCATCAAATATACTTGTCGTTTTGAAAAACTTAAGATCATCTCCATCGTTTCGTGTGTTTTTTGGTCAAATTGGTAAATAAGACAAGATACTACTTGGGAGGCATGAATTTGCTACATGCATGATCTTGTGACCAATAATATGCTATTTTTTAAGTCGAATATCATTTCAAGTTATATTTCATTTTGATGAGACAAGATCAATGGAGTTGACCAATAATATGCTATTTTCCCCTATCTCTACTCTCTAGCATTGATCTTATCTATGATGTAGTATACTTAATAGTTCCTATTGAAGGGATAAAATGTTAAATGAAGAACTTCTTAACGTGTGTTTTCACACCAAGAAAAGGGTACATAGATTGTGCCATTGTGGTATGACTTTCTTTTCTTTCATCACCATCTTGTTTTCAAACAATGTTAGAAATTAAAGCTTCACATGGTTGTAAACTTACTGCAGCCATGTAATTTACTGGACAACTATGTACCTAAGCCATTATTACAGCCTACATGTCAAACATAACTTAACTAGAATTAGGGGCCGGACAAGCTAGGTAACCAATCAAAATAAGTAAACTTTTTACAAAGGCTAAAACGGCATGGGTTGGGTCAGATTCAGTATACCCAAAAAAATTGTCAAAAAAGAGATATACGTATATAAACTATTTGTGTTAAATATGATTGCATAGATAATTCACTTATGGAGATTTTCGACCCATTTTCTTTCTAGACAACTTCTTTTATTTTCCTGAATGAACATACAAAGGCCACGAAATCAAAATGAATAAACTGACAAAGGTAGCTTCTGCTAGAAATTTTAAAATGAACAGGGTATGCACCTGGGATGAGGATTTCCCTTAACCATCTTTTGTCCATACTTCCTCCATCTATAACCATCTGCTGAGATTCCAACATCACTAGCGGCATGTATGACAAACTTGGGCTTTTTTGGAGGTTTCAGAACAGAACCAGGACTTGTCGAGCTGGTTTTCTTTACTACTCTGGAGATTCATGAACACGTTGTATAGAACATAAGAGCATATTATAAAGATTCTGATTTCGCATAACATTATAGACAATAATCTGCTAATTGCCTTAAAAAGGTACCAAAGTTGGATCAAATTTCTATTATAAATGACCAACTTTTACAGGCCAAAAAGAAACCATCAAAGTTACAAAGAAGTCAATTTAAGGTAATCCATCCAAGTTAACCTACTGAAAAAATATGACAAAGGGGTAACTTTGACCATGTTAACATTTTTCATTGACTTAAATATAACTTTTTGAAACATGGATGGGTTTTTTCTGGCATGAAAGTTAGTTACTTGGAATTTGACCAAAGAGGATTGCTTTTTTATGCAATTTGCCCATAAATACACAAAAAGTCAGCAACTTGCCTCCGTTTTGGTGGTGGTAGATCCATCTCCTCAACTAAAATTTGACCATTACTGACAGGAGAAATGGATTTATGTTGCATGGATCTAGGTGTAGACATCATTTTCCGTTCTTGTTCTCTAGAAGAAGCCGATAGAGACTTGCCTCTTTTGGCAAACACTTTCTTAGGTGGATCATGTTTGTGCTGACCTTTATAAACTATTTTTGTAATGGAATTGTACTGATCACAAGACTCGATCTTTTTAGCATCACATTCATTGTGAGTGCACTTAAAATAGCTCCGAGAACCTTGAGGACTCTTCACTTGTTTCTGCCCGTATTTTCTCCAGTTGTACCCATCAATGGGTGTCTTGACAGAGCGTGAAGTAGATACTGTTATGGAATTGGATGTAATCTTCTGCTCAGCTTCTGTTACGCGGCGGTTATCAGGAGTCTCTTCTACTGAGGGTATCTCTCCTTGTGATTTTAATCTAGGAAGAATTGAAATCGGTGGTGATAAGTCAGAAGACGAAGATGGACCCCCGGTTAATTGAATCTTATTTCCTGCATGCGCATGAACTTGAGCAGCCTGAGCTATTACAATCGCCAAGGCTTCTTGATGACTTCCTTGAAGCTGACTCTAAAGGTCAAAATGGTAAGGAATTAAAATGTATTGGATCATAGATATGGACAAAGATTGGCACAAATAAACCCAATGTCTTCATAGAATATAACAGCTGAAATGAAACCACAAATTGCTGAACGTGCAACGTCATGTGTTGATTGCAAGATGGAAACCATTAGTGTTTGCATACACACATTCTAATAGCCAATTAAAGTGAATTCGTCAATTTCAGTAATCATAAGTAGTATTTTGCACTTCCGGATATAATAATCCATCCTCCCTTTTAGTAAAAGTGGAAAGTTCAACCCAGATATTTAGGGAAGTGTCAATGGGTTATATGAGTCAAATCATATAATGTAACAAAAAGAGAAATGGTCAAATGGGTTGAACAGGTTTGTATGTTTTTAATAAGGTCAGGGACTTTAACCAGAATCTGGTTACCAGACATAGCATGTATGATGACCATGCTTGTAAACACATAGCATTGTTACAGACATAAGCAAGTATGTGAACAAGATAATGTAAATCTTACTAAAGAACTGACAAAGAATTCCTAACTCGGGAGAAACTTTTTGTGTATAAACCTGAAAGCTAAACTCAGAAGTTTGTTTTTTTGTCAACCAAGTATGATCAAGTTTTAGTGCTAGAGTAATTTAATTCCATCTAGATTCGGTTCTGGTACATATGGTGAAGTAAAAATATTCTGAACTAACCTCTTACATGTCAGTAAGTGAAGACATTAATGGTGCCAAAAAAGAATAGTTAAAACAAAAGGAGAAAAAATTGGATATTATTTATACAGGGGTATTTTCATAAAGTATAATTCAGGTTGCTTTTAAACTAAAAAGACTAATCAGAAAGTAGTATCTTGTAATAAGAAGCATATCTCGATATGGAGTTCTAGGCTTCAGATGGTTCTTGTGGCCTTATAGTTCACTAACATGTAACATAACTTCCGTATGCAAACTTATAATAACTACCCTACAATACAATACAATACAATACATACACTAGCAAAGGCCTTCCTCCTTGCCCATATGTTTCAAAGTACAAACTTACAACCTAGTCTGTATTTTGCAACAAAGTATTTTCCTAGTAAACTTCACTGCATACTTACACATAGCTTCAAAGAAAACAAACAGAAAGCTTCTACATAAATTTCCTGATTTGGGAAATACCTAGCCATCGTTCACTAATTACAACATATCCCTACAAAAATATGTGGAAAACTATTTAAGTTCCTTAATTATCTCGTGTTGGTTCACTAAAATCCACCAAACATGGATAAGTGAGATGAATGTGTAAAAAAGCTCTCTACCAGTTTTGCAAAATGAAATTGCCTTACAGATCAAATTGCGTCTCAATATCAACCCAAACCAAAAATCTGATTTGGATCACATTTCTATCTACTCCTCCACTTTTAGTTTGTTAAAATTCTTCCGTTCAGTGCAACAAATTCTTCTTATCAATGACAAGCCACATATTCAATGTCTAATAAGTCTTGCCATCTTCATACAAAATAACAACCTTGTAGTCCAAAGTTAGGTGACCAATCACAAACAAATTAAAAACTTCAATAAGCATCAAAAACTTTTCCACTGAGCAGACAGTCGTAAGAAAATAGCAAAACCTGGTCAGTGAGAAAGTAAACTATAAGTATCTGTCGAAGATTTATTGAGTATTAGACTATAACTTTCATACATAGTGCCCAAAGTCCCAAACAACTTATCAGAAGCCCAAAACAAACTTCAACCGCATCATAAGATTCCTATTTATGAATAAAGACAGAGACTATTACTCCCTTTTTCCCAATCAAGACCTAAATCTTAGGTTGGTTTTGAAGCTTAAAATTGTTGCGGATTCTAAACCTCTATGGAAAAGCTGAACCAGATCAAACTTAGAATACTACCAAAATCAAGATGAGAACTACGTACATCTATCTTATGAGTCCATCCCAATGTTAAGACAATGGTCTTAAACTAAAGAAGAGATGATGCAAGCCCTTGGATCATCATCCCTTAATCTACTCTCGGCCTTATATCTCATATCCTCATAACCAAACACCCCTTAGGGTTTTTTTTTCCCACACTATAAAAACAAACAAAATGCATAAACCATATTAGACACCTTAAAAAACACAAACCACATTGTACTCTCCCTATCTACACTTCCGCCACATTGCACACGTACAAAGCTAGTTTGATAAAATAAAGAAAGGCCTAAACATTTTCAAATGTATGTAACTTTATACAATAAGAATAACCGAAAGTTCGATACTTACAATAGCAAGTTTTAAAGTAGTATACATACAATAGATTTTCTCAGTTGGCCTGGCCTTGAGGCGTCCTAAGTTCCTCCCAAGAGGTCAATTCGTCACAAGAGGTATGAGGTTCGGATCTTCCTGTGTAAACATCTTGGAAGTGACGTTCGGAAACGCTAATTGGGATACCCCAGATAAGCCAAGTACATCTGAGTCAAAAACTTGCCCTCCCCCGGTAACCTCAACAGGGAAAACCTCATCCATTTACCATTTACATACAATAGATTTTCGGGTAAGCTTAAATACACTTAAAAACACTTGAACCCAATAGAAAATCTAACAACATATCTGTCAATTTTATACTTATTTTCTAACTAAACTATTTCATTTTCTTTAAAAGCCCTAGTAACAAAATTAGCAAAATAAAAAAATGTAATGTATAACTGTGTGTGTATATATATACATATGACTGAAATGTACCTTCAAATGCTCCAATTCATCCTGTCTCATTTCATATTGTATCGGCACCTCTGCCAATCCTATTACACAAACACACCCATCACTCAAATTACATACATATACATACATACATACATACATACATATATATATATATATATATATACACAACATATATACATATAAATACCAGAAGTTAGGGTTTCAGATTGAAATGGTGCAGAAAAATCATCGATTTCCATAGTGGGTGTTGTCGTATCCAAGTCATTAGTAAAGTCTCTTTGATCATCAAATTCATCATCAAATTCATTATCAAAATGATTGAATTGTTGTTGGTTTCTTGAAATGATTTCGAAATGAGTTGCTTCAGAGCTTCGATCACTGTCTTCTTCGTCCATTTCGATCTTCTCTAATAATTAGTGTGTGTGTGTGTGTTTTTGTGTGAGTGTTAAAATAATTGGGTTTAATTTTATTTGTTTGATGGATGGATGAAAGTAATGAAAGTGTGTTTGTTAAGGTGAACAAAAAGTCTTTTCAGAATGGCAGTGTAGTTTACAGTGTCTGATAAAGTACATTACTACTTTACAACAAACCCAATGACATGACTGCGTAACGAGGTCGGGAAAGTTGAGGTGTAGACAGTCTTGTATTTATTCAAAGGTAAAGAAATTGTTTCCATAAAGACTTTCGGCCAAACGGAGAAAGAACAAGAGAGTGTAAAAAGTAAGAAATTATACCTGTCGGCCGAGTATCACATGGCTACATTAAGAATAGATTAAAATAAGTACTGAAATGTAATATTTTTTTTAACCGCAATTGTATCTGTTTTTAAACTATACCAAATAATTCTAAAATCATAGACTTTACCCGGGAGATAAGAGTTTCTACCAACGATACTTTACTCATGAGACAAGAGTCTTTGTCAATTGTGATAACCAATGAAAATTTATAGGATTTCTATAAACTACACACAAACTAGACACTAGCATGTAGCATATATATAATGGTAATGGCTTGTCAATGTGGGTTATACTATACCGCTATTGCCAATGTGGGTTATACTATACCGCTATTGCCTCTTTGAAAGAAGACTAAAGTTCAATCTCTGACACTGACGCTTTTTGGTGTTTATTAAAATAATAAAGGAGTAGAGTAATTTGCCATTCAAATAATAATAATAATAATAATAATAATAATAATAATAATAATAATAATAATAATAATAATGGTAATGGCTTTCAGATCATCAGAATAAGAATAACTTTTATCTTACAATGGAGGTTTGTTCGTAATTAGATAATTTGCCCTCTATTTTGAACCACCAAGCATGGTAATTGTGTAGGCGGAATATAGTATACTTCATTGAAATCAGAACAAACCGAAGGAACGAGACCGCACCAGATCAACTGTAAAGAGCAAGCAAAAACCACTTAAAGAAGTTGGTACCTTCCGTATAAGAGCCAGCAAAGCTATTCAAACACCTAGAGCAAGCCACCTTGCAATTGAGGAACAATCTTATGCTTATGTGAAAAAAATTATCATGTTCTACCAAACTGAACTAATAATAGTTTAAGATTTAGAAAGAATGGCTTAAATATTTGATTTCTTGTCAAAGTTTAACTATATAAAAGGTAAGTAAATTTGAGAATGTGGTTTTGAAGCCTTTGGCAAAGAAAAGAATAAAAGGCATTAGAGTAAAGTGTAAAGTACATATAACTATTTCCAGTTCAAAAATATAAAGCATTTTATGATTTTATCTTTGTTTTGATGGTTAGAATATTAGATTGTATGTCACTTGTTTTATATAATACGAAGCATATTATAAGATTGAATATGGCACAATTTGAGTTATCGACTTAGAAAACTAAATATATTTATGTCTTTCATGTTATCGACTTACGAGGAGTTATTTTGAGAACCTTCTAAAAAAGAATGCGAAAACAGATCCTGACCCTTGATCTTGATAAATCAAAAGTTTCATCTAATTCATTCAAAATGTTTTATCTTAATAACCGTACAACGTTAGACGAAAAAAATTATATGTGTAGTTTAAAATTTCATCATCTTTTATTAAAGATGTGACTCTATAAACTTTTGATGATTTTTTATTTTTTTTTTTGGTAGGTATTTTCACATTTGCAAGTTATATACCTTACACATGCGAAAGTAAGATATCTAAATTAAATTAGTTCGTTACACGTATGCAAGTTAGCTATACCGCCTCCACCGGAAACTGTGATTCGAAGCGGGATCCGCCCTTAAGGGTATTAATAAAGGGTAGCTGGTGGGAGTGATAGGTCATAGGGGATGATCGGTGATGGGGTGATCTTCCTGACGGGCTCCACCCTTAGCCGCTATGGCTCCGTCATGGACTGACGGGCTCCGCCCTTAGCCGCCATTGTTATGCAAATATGATCATTTAGTAATTTACATGTGAAAGCAAAGGTCTTACACATGTGTAAATATACAAATACAAACAAAAAAAATGAAAATTAAAAAGTCGTTAAAAGTATATTGGATGACTTCTCTAATGAAAGAGGAAAAAATTTTAAGACTAGCCTACCCGTATAATTTTTATAATTTATCGATGTACCGTTTTTGATATAAAACATTTTGAATGAATTAGATGAAACTTATGATTTATCAAAATTAAGGGCCAGGATCTATTTTCACATTCTTTTTTTTAAGCGGTTCTTAAATAACTCTTCCCCTATCTAATTAAATATATTTATATGATTTAGAAGATGTGCTTAGTGTGAAAAATAATACATCTAATAAGGGCGTTGACAACCCATGCGGTATGGACCGTGGTATCCCTTATACTACGCGGTAACACAGCTGCCATTAACGTGGTATGAAAGTTGTGGTATGAGATATCGCACAATATACACATACATATAGCTGTTGCATACTTGCATTTAGTGTCTGTTTGTTTGTTTGCATGTTATTTATTTGGTGGGGTATGGGATGCCAACAAAATTTGAAGTGTAATATGATAAAGTAAAGAAAGAAGGTGACATAAAAGTATTGGTTAGGAATGTGGTGTGTGACATGGGTTGTCAACGCCCTAACTTTAAAAGCTTTGGGATTAGAAAAGATGTGGTTCCAATAATCATGACCTTATCCAAAATTCAGGGTTTTTTAATTTTTTTCAGAGTTTTCGATGATATGAGGGATTATATGGTGGTTGAATGGTTTGTGTTTGTTAATGAACATAAATAAACGAACATGAATACAATTTTATATTTAGATATTTGTTTGTAAACTTGTTTGCTAAATTAAACAAATGTTGTAAACAAAATCGTATTCGTTTTCGTTCAATTTGTTTATCCCATGAACTCCTTTGCCATCTTATATTGAAGTCAAACAGTATATATTTATTATTATTATTATTATTATATTATATTATTATTATTATATTATTATTTGATTTGAATGGGGGTTGGCAATAAATAAATAATTAAAAATATAAATACGATTATATAGATATAAATATGTATGAATAATTGAATATGAATGAATGAAACAGTGATAGCCAATCCAGTCGTCGGAGCCTTAAGCCCTTAACTAACTAACTAACTCCTGCCGACAATCGGATGCATCAACCATTTCTTCAACAAGGTTTCCCTTTTTCTTTTTCTTTTTATATAATTTCATCTCATCTCTTCAATCGCAAATTCTTCACCACACACACACACACACACACATATATATATATATATATATATATATATATAGTTTTATTCGCTTGTCAGTAATTCTTGTGAGTGGTTACTCTTTTTTCTTTTTTGTAATTTTTATTCCGAATTGTGAATTATATTTCATTTTTCGGTGTATACTTGTGTTATATGAATCTTCGTGCATCAGTTTTATCATAATCTAATGGTCAAGATCTTATCCTATATAAATCACGGGTTTACTGTTATTTACTGCTTGTGTTTGCAATTGCAATTTAAACTGACAATGGGTGTATAAGGCCTCTCCCAACAGTGACTTCTTTCTTGTCGCCACATCAACGCCACGTAACTTATGAGATCCGATTCCTTCGCTTAATGTGGCATTTGTTGTTGAGCACACCCACTAACACATCCCTGCCAACAACACCTCTTCTTTACTTCTTTCTCTTTATACACATACATATATACACACACAGCCCAACACCAACTCGTCTCCACCGCGTCGCCTCCCCGACAAATCCCCACGACGAGCCTCAAGGAAGAGGTGGTGCCAACGGCTTCTTCCCAAGAAGAGGTGCCCACGAGCCCCACGACAAACCGTTGGGAGGGGCTTTGCAGTTTACAAAACTTGAATGATCACACAAAGAAGTACTAGCTTATGGTTCTAATCTCGGACCCATGTCGTTTTAACTATCGGTTATGTTCTCTTTCCATATTGGCTGTGGGACAGGCTAGGACTTCCGCCTTAGACTAATTGGAGTGGGGCGTCCCCTCCAAAAATGCACGCCGGAACGCCCCCAAGGACGTTGGCCACACCGCCCCCGGCGGCGTCTTGTGGTCAAATCAAGTGGTCAAAGTTGGAAATGGGACGGGAGGAGCACTTGAATCTGATTGGTTGCTTTTTAACCACCTCACATAATAACATAAAAAGAACCCATTATATATACTAAAATAATAATAAAAGTAGGCTTCCAAAAGAAGCCCCACTCCAACAAAAATTAGAGGAAGCCTCCATGCTGACTGGATTGCCACATGGCAAAAAAAGGTGTTAGGAGGGGCTTCCAGGAAGCCCCACTCCTCATAGTCTTAGTGGTATCATTCCCAGTGTAAATGCTTTATGGGTCCACCCTAGAGTACTTTGTTAGAAAATGGTCACGGGTTCCAATTCATTCCCACTACACAGGGTGATATCCAAAGACAGCTCAACATTGCATGGGCTAGCGGCTGGCCCTCGGGGAAGGGTTTGTTGGGTCAAAAGGATGACGGGGTTAAGGTTTTATTGTGGTTCTAAATCTTTTGCTAAAATAATAGAATTTTACATGAAATTTGTCGTACAATAACAGAATTTTATAACATTGCCAAAAACAAACCAAATAACCTCCAAAATGCCTATTTTATTTGGTTTTGTAAGTATTGACTAATTTATGTCATGGCTATCCATGTATTTTAGGGATAGCAATGGAAGAAACGGAGGAAGCACCACCTAAATCAATTCATGACAAAATAACCAATTACAAAAACATGGTTATTGAGGCATACAAGAGCAAACCTATCTCACATTGGGTTCTTTTACTTCTAAGTAGCGCAGGGATGCTTATAGCTTTCCCTGCTTCCAGTCTTCTTTCAAGGCTCTACTTTGCGAACGGTGGCAAAAGCAAATGGATCATTTCATGGGTATCGGTTGCAGGGTGGCCTATCCCTCTTCTCATCTTACTCCCTATGTATTTCTTCACCAAAGCCACCCCAACTCCTTTAAACCTAAAACTCGCTTTATCTTACATTGGTTTGGGGTTCTTAAGTGCTGCTGATAATCTTATGTATGCATACGCCTATGCGTATCTCCCGGCATCAACTGCATCGCTTTTAGCCTCTACTGTCCTCATCTTTTCTGCCATTTTCGGGTATTTAATAGTCAAAAACAAAATCAATCTCTCGACTATAAACTCCATTGTGGTTATCACAGCAGCCATGGTTATCATTGCTTTGGACTCAGATTCTGATAGATTTGGATATATTACCGACACCCAATATGCACTTGGTTTTATGTGGGATATTTTAGGATCGGCTCTTCATGGTCTAATCTTTGCTCTTTCAGAGCTTGTTTTTATAAAACTACTTGAAGGAAAAGCGTTTCATGTGGTCTTGGAGCAACAAATAGCAGTTTCCTTCATTGCCTTTGTATTTACGACGATTGGAGTTGTGGTAAATAATGATTTTCAGGGGATGAGTTCTGAAGCGAAAAGTTTTATAGGTGGGCAAGGTGATTACTATATGGTTATCATCTGGAGTATTATAACTTTCCAGTTGGGTGTTTTGGGTTCAACTGCTGTGTTATATTTATCGTCCACTGTGTTAGCCGGTGTCCTTAATTCAATAAGGGTGCCTATCACTAGCATTGCTGCGGTTATACTTATGCATGATCCTATGAGTGGTTTCAAGATTTTATCACTCATTGTTACCTTTTGGGGGTTTGCGTGCTATATATATGCTAGTTACCCTGTAAGTAGTCCTGTTTCGATTGTATCTTCTAGTTGCTAGTCATTTTACTAATCAAGTCTCTGCAACCAAAAGGTTGCGACTGTCATTCTATGGAAAGATCCTTGTAAAATTCTGTCATCAAGCGAGAAGTTCTTGCTGTAAGGTTTATACGTTCTCACCTTTTTCCGTTCTATGTACTTCAGACTTGATATGAACATGCTACATATCGTTTATAGGTATGTTTATCTACATATTGAATATCTGATTAACTGCATCACACATTTTCTTCACTTGGTAACTATTCTATGCAAGATTTGAGTAGAGGGTACAATTATTTCAGATTGGATTAAATCAAGTGTTATCTGTTAATTCGTGGACTATAGAAATTGTATGTATCAAGATAATTTATACATAAACTGTTTATTGACGTTGAATGGAGCAAGCCAAACACCCTACGTAAGATAGTTGTTCCCACAGGTACACAAAATCAAGTCTCACGCATACCTAATTCAACCTAAGAGCACGGTGTGGGGTGGTATGCCGTGAACCCACCGACCATGCCATTGCTGGTTCAATGTGGTACACTAACGGGTAAAAAGTGGTTTAGCGTGGTTTCAGTGTGTGTGGTGGGCGGAGTGCCTCACCACTCCTCCTCACTTTTCCCCACTTTTTCTATCTCTCCCCACTTCATCCCCACTTGGACGGAATGCCTCGCCACTATCTCCCCACTTAGAAAAAGACAAAATACCAGAAAAGACAAAAATAAAATAAAGAAAGAGGTGGGGAAGAAACCGGTGATGGTCTTTACCCCTTTGCTCCCCACCCTTTAGGCGCCTATAGGGCGGGGTGGTGTGCAATTAGGCAAAAACCGGTGACCACCTTTTTCCCCGGGGCACTCCGTGTACCCTTAAGGGTGGTCCATGTGACCACACCCAGTGTTCTAGGTAACCAAGACTGATCCAGAGTTGGCCTTTGTGGTCTTAAAGCACATATATAGGCAACCGATTGTGACCATGATATTAGCCACATACCATACAACTAAAGTCTCAGTTCAATCGTAAACAGGGCGCAAGTGAGATGTCACTACAGTGTCTAATATCTTGTCGATCTAGAGTTCGATATCTTTGATGGAAATTTTTGGCTCTTTTCTTGGGTCTTATGTTCTTATGTATTTTGCTTTCGTGTAGTCCCTAAAAGCTGCTGGATTAGTTTACTTTCTGAAAGTCATGGGTATTGAAAAAACAAAACATGTCATAATTTAATCATTTTCATATTCAAGTTTACTGTCCTATATTTAGTACATTGTTCATTGCCCTATATATAACACACGAAGGTGTCACGAAACACCTCTAAACACGACCATCTTTACAACACATACTATATGGCATAAGTCTTGGTTCGGTCATAAACATGGCGTCGGTATAATGCAACTACGATGTCATGTTTAGTTCTTGCCAATGTCTTTGATGGAATTGATCTGCTCTTCTCCCATAGCAGACATAACGCTAACCACGAGATCTTTCCCTTCGGCAAACCCATCTTTAATCTATGCTCATAAAAAATAACATAATGAAAAGTCGTCTATAGAAACGAAGGACAATATCCAATTTGACCGCTACTAACTTATGAACTTTGTCCCAGTTTTGTATAAGTTATTATGATTGAATTTACCTGTGAGAGCAGATTTTCATCGGTGGGAAGCCTTAGATCGTCTTTCGTATTCCCTGCTTCGGTTAGAAGACTCACCTGGTAGTTGAAACAACATATCTGTAACTACAACAATCCTCAAAAAGAAACTTCACATACATCTCATACATTCCTATGGGGTTCTTACTTGCCGATTGCCATATATGGATAGTGAGACATATATACATTCATATATATACACAAGTAAATTTGTACAAGTAGACTTACAAAACCGTCTTCAGAGATGTCAATCAGTTGAAAATCTGTACGAGTGACGTGAGGAACCTGCAAAAGACGTACGGCGTATCAACATTACCTAATCGTTCCCACGAATAAAGTGTAACTGCATAAAACTTGGAGATTTGGGGGCCAAGGCCCAAGGATGACTTGATTAACGGACGACACAAGGCGAAAAAAACACAAAAAGACGATGAAGAAAAATAACTGGAAGCTGATAGGCAGAAATTACATCACAGTTGTGGGAAGAAGGAACAATATCTTCAAGCTTCTTGCCAGTAAAAATGTCAATTCCCACAAAATGGCACTTTGCATGTCCATGCTTGCCTGTTTTTGAGGTGGAAACTTCAACTACCTGTTTCCAAATTTGCACAGTAATTTATGGATTTATAGTTAATAAAAATGTAATGCAAATTTTTACTACTTAAGATGGAGTATTTGTATTTGTATTTTTTTTTTTTTATTTTGGAAATGATAATAGTAGCCCGTTAGACTATGTTTAAAAGATTATTACATGCATAAATGATGTACGGTAGATAAGAATCCATAAATATAGAAAATGGTGATCCATGAAATATAGGAAATGGTAATATGTAAATTATATATGCATTATGTTTATATAATTAATTTTTGCATTTGCACATTTCATAGAAAATTACAAAACTTATTGGTATAGAATTATTGCATATTTGTTTTTTGCACTTTTCGTAGAGAATTACAAAATTTCTAGCTCTGTAAATCGAGTGTATAGTGCTACAAACGCATGTGTTATGCCAAGATCAAATACTTCATGTTAAGCTCGAACTCAGGTTCGTAGCTTGACAAGCCTTCATGGCAAGGATTTGAACTCAGTATGAGAACTCGACTACACGATCCTTCACGATGGGTGTTCGAGCTTGACTTGAAAAATTTTAATTATATAAAACATTATTTTTAATAACGAGTAGTATTTATAATATATTTATAACAATTACATACTATATAGTGACGGAGCTACATGGAGGCCAAAGGGCAAAGGTAGCCGTGGCAACCCCACGATATCTATAAAACTCTATATTTATAGTATAATTTTTATGTATTAGTGTAGTTAAAGCTAATTGGCTACCCCACAAAACATACACGACGTAATAAATAGAAAAATCGTAGGTGTTAGACGTACCTTGCATGGTCTGTTCTTGATGACTATATATCCATTTTTACGAATAGTACCAGCTTGTTGTGGGAATGTTTTCGATGCCCCGGAATCAGCCTTGGACTCGAAGTGAACTTCCCGTCCGACGACATCCTTTTCTTATTTCGATTTCAGATGATTTTGATAAATTAACTAAACAAGTTTGATTTATTGGTTTAATCAAAGGTGATTAATTCTGATTTTATTTGAAAAAATAACTAAGGAGATGATGATGATGATGATGACAAAATGGTTGATAAAGTGGTGTGATTCAATCCTTCTCGAATTTTACTTCCTTTTTGTTGTTTCTATCAATCAAAGTGTCCCAAACTCTTGGTAAACCATGTAATCCTGGTCGTTGGATATGATTACTAAGTTTTGCTTCTTGAATAATGATATATTTTCGTAAAAAAGTGATAATCCGTACATATCTTATGTGAAACACATTTAATGATGTATGGCTAAAAAATAATGTACAGATTACTCTCATTCTTAAAACGTCATACTATTTACCTTTCTAATTACAAAGATCACAACAAATATAATGATAAGAATCAAAAGATGTGACAGAGAAGAAAAAAAAACTAATAAATTACACATATTCATGATATTATGATTCAAAATTTGTTTTATATTTTATTCAACGTGAAGGGTAGGTTTCAAAAACTATGTCGACAAATTGTCAAAATCTAAGAAACGGTCAATGATTATAAAAAAAAAAATTTCAAGTTTTAGTAAATACTATTTAAAAAGTGTGAGCATAATATATAATCTTTTAGCTTTTAGTGATATTTTTAAAATAAAATTTGTTGTCAAAAGATATAATGTCAAAATTTTAATATATATTTTACACCAAACCATGTGCTCATACGTGGAATGAAAAGTTTGAAACGTATGGGTTCAAAACGTATGGTTTTTGTATGAGTTATATTAGAGATAAAATTGATTTGTTGGAGTTTTTATGAATAAACTTATGCATTATAATTAACGACACGACATTGTATCACATGAATCATTTAAAGAGTATTGGCTATTTGTATAGAATAAATTTTAGGTCAATTAAACTTTTATAATTGTATGCGTTACAAAAAAATAAATCCCAGACTGTATAAGTAGATGATATGTTGATATGACATTTCATTGAACTCATTAGAGTTCTATGCACTACCAATCAGAAGCGGAGGAAACAAAGGGGCTAGGGGTGCTCAACGCTCTCCTCCTAATAAGCCTGATCGCAATGGATTTTTTTTTTTAGCACATGACCATTAATAATATGTCTAGTCCAATGTTTTAAAAACCGGATTTTTTGTCGAACCAGTCTCGTGACCGCGCACGGTCGAACCGGTCGGACCGGTTGAACCGGGCGGTTCGACCGGTTGGTTATTTTATTATTA
>JAOEHQ010007626.1:0-17216 GCA_025447715.1 Asclepias incarnata
CCCCAAAATAGGTTTGCCTGTCGGAGGACATGACCACTGAGAGGACTCGTAGAGGACTAGGGTTAGTTTTTAGAAGATTACGGTAGATAAGTAACTCTTGTAGGGGTTTCGGGGGGTTGCGTTTTACAGTTAGGTGGCCAAATCTTAATTTGTTATATAGTTTGAGTAGCACCTGATATCTTATATGGGCTCGTCAGACCTTAGGCCTTTATAATTTTTCCCCCTTTGGTCGGAGGTCCTTATGGAAGCAGTTTTTTTACCTTTGGGTAGAGGCAAGACTGTCTACATCTTACCTCCCCCATACCCCGCTCCGGTAGGGATTGGGTAATGTTGATGTTGATGTTGATGATGTAGGCTAAGTTGTAAACACTTGTACCTAATGCATCAAAATAAGTAAAAAAGTAGAAGTTGTACATGCTTCTTAGGCCTTTCCCTATCCTGAACTCGTCATATCCTCATCTTCACTGCCACATCAGCTTTCTCTCTCTAAGACACACCCAAGAACTACCCTCTCTCTATCATACCCCCTTCTTCATCTCATCCTCACTGCCACATCAACATTTTCTCTCTCCACATTTAATTTACTACAAAATAAAAATGCCCCACACAACCTTTTCTTATTTTGTTTTGTAATCAAATCTTTTTTTTATTAGTAAATGGGCCCACTAGTGAGTACAAATGTTTGTTTTGCTGTAAAGTCCTTTTCTTTTTATTACTAATCGGGCCCACATCAGTATACAATTTGCCCGTCCTTGCATTTCTATTTTACGACACATGATGACGATAGAGTGGCACGACGAGCTCCTCCCTATCATGTTCTTCTCATCATAAATGATGAAGGGGTAATGACATCCCCTTAGCGAAGGGCCTTAAGAAGTTGTAGTTTTTAGTATATAAATATATATATATATACACACACTTTAATTTAATATAATATAATACTCCCTCTGTCCCATTAGAAGTGTCATGTTTAGAATTTTCAATGTCTTTCTTTTTAAACTTTGACCTTAAATATTTTTGTTTGTATTATATAATACTTGATGAAAGTTATACTAATGAAAACACATCTAAAACTCAATCAATTCATATAAATTTTTTCAAGTATTATATAACACAAACAAAAATATTTAAGGTCAAAGTTTAAAAAGAAAGACTTTGAAAATTCAAAACATGACACTTTTAATGGGACGGAGGGAGTATTTTTTTGGTAAGTTCTTTCTAATCGTTTTTCTTGGTTATTATTAGTGAATTGGTTATTATTGTTATAGTATTAAAGCTTATTGTGGGTAATTACAACATTTTTCTCTTTTTTTTTGTGTTGATAATAATAATTGTATCTATATAAATCAAATACTATATGTATTAGCATAGTACCCGCGTAATGCGGCGGTGGTGATGACGGAGGCGTTGGTGGTGGCGGCGGCGTTGGTGGTGGCGGCGGTGTGGTTATTATTGTAAAAGTAATTGATGTAAAAGGGGGTAGTGTAGTTATTTTTGGTGTTGAGGGATCTATGGTGTAAATTATTTCATTAAGGGTATTATAGGTATTTTAAGTAGAGATGTTTAAATTATTGAATAAAAGAATGAGACTTAATTAATTCATTAAGGACAGTTTTGACATTTCGCATTGTGTAATTTTTAACAGGGGGTGTGATAATCTTTAATAGGGAGTATAGATATGTGTTATGACTTTTTGGGTTTAGATTTGGCAAGTGGATTTATATGGATTTATATATATATATATATAATATATAGTGGTGGGGTTCGGTTGTGTACATAAAATTGGGATCATGAATTATCAAGATTTAATTTGATATCTCCATGCTGGTCAGACATAATAACTACTGCCGACGACACCCTAGCTATTACCGGCCTGTTGGTAGAGAATATTACTCCCGAATCAATTGATCCTACTATATGTTTGCAAATAATTCGAGTGTGGGAAACACCTTCTTTTTCCAACCCATTGTTGCCCCAAACACTTGATTATCTTTATTGATCAAGAGGTTGATTAGTATTACATATTTTTAATAACTATATTGTTGATGTTTAAAAATTTATTATTACTTATATTTTACACACAACACCACTCATTTGAGTAACTTCCAAATCCATTAATCTAACATTTTTGATGAGATGAAGTAACTCTAACTCACACTTCCTGTCATCGTCTATGCATTAAATACACATATAAAATTTAGTATAATAAAATAAAATATACATAAAAATAATTATGAGTCAACCCGTGCATCACGCACGGGTATTAAGACTATTTATATAATATATTTAAAGATTTTATATAAGATACTTTGTAGTTATCTAAGGGAACTAAAAACTAGATTTATTTTTTACTTAAATTAAAAGTAACACATGTCATTTAAATAAAACGTTATGTGTCGATCGTAGGTAGCTTCAATCCTGTTTTAGTATATTGATAGATTATATATATTATATATTATATATACATATTAATTGTCATGGGTATGAGTCGATCGTAGGTAGCTTCAATCCTGTTTTAGTATATTGATAGATATATTTTATATATATATATATATATATATATATTAACTGTCATGAGTATGAACAGTGCCATGTGACGTGTCACTGTTCCGATTCCGTCATGTTGCACCCCGTGTCACCGTTCAGATTTTGTCACGTCGCATCCCATTTCGGTTTTTTTTTATTCTTCGTTTCTTGCATAGTTTTTCCCATTTTGGTTTTTTCTTCTTTTTGATTTTTTGTTTTCTTCCACAAAATAAATATATGTATTCGATATTACAAACTTTTGAACGTGGTTGTGGTACTGCCCTTAAATAAATATATATTTCATATGCCAAAATTTTTAGCAAACATATATAGCGGCACAACATCAATAACAAAATGTAATTGCAATAACTAAAACCGCACAACGTAAAGACGGTTGTAGATTCAACACAAATACACTAACGTAACAAAACCGTATCAATACGATAATCGAGGTGTCCTAAAACCACGCTAGTAATTTATTTATTTTTATAACACGTGTTAAAAAAAAATCTATTAAATAAATATAAATATAAATATTCATAATAAAAGCTTCAATTCGCCGTTGTTTTCTTTACCCACTTTCACAATCTTGATTCCATAATTCTGCCTCAAATTTCACATAATTTGATCAATTAAACTTCTGGGTTTGTATCTTTTCCCCTTAAAGTTCTTTAATTTATCTTTTAAATCACTTTTTTGCTTTGATCATTGATCCTTCATCCCTATATTTTTACAATTAAAAAAAAAAGAAAAAATAATAATGTCTTGGCTTGATTTTATCTTTATTTTCTTTAATATCTTTTTTCTTTGGATACTTGTTTATATGAATCGTTTCAAGATTAATGCAATTTTCTTCATTGGTCTTAAAATTTGTATCCAATTTTGACTCTTTTTTTTGGTATCCAAAAATGTTTAATTTGTAATATGAAATTGAAGTATGTGATGTTAGTTTTTATTTTAATTATATTTTTAAAATTGGAAGTAGCTGAATTTAGTATTTAAATTAGGATTTTTTAATGACAGCCCTTAGTATTTAAATTAGGGCAGAAAAAACTTAGCACCTTCCATATCAAAAGCCCACCCCTAAATTTTATGGTAAAAGTACAATTATTTTATGCACGTTAGTCATTAGCAAAACCCTTTAAATTATTCCATATAAAGCAAAATTTTAATTTTTTTCTTGAAGTCAAATGTTATTCATTTGACTCTTGAAAGTCAAATGTGGAATTTTCAAGGATGCAAATGTCATGGATATATTTTTATTTTAGAGTTTGTGAAGATAGTTACATATTGTAGTTTTTGATCTGCAAAAAATATGAGTGTTTGGGTATGGGTTTTGTAAGTGATTATTTGATGTTAAATACAACTAGATTCACATATATAAGTTAGTGTTTGGATGTGCTTCTGTTGTTTGAAGTTTTAGTTTTCGGATTATAAAACGACAAAACGTTGAAGTATTTGACAAATGTTGTATTATTTAAGGAATGAATAGATAAAAACGACTGTAAACGACATTTTTTGTGAGAATGGAGCGAAGTTTTGATGTATATGAGTTCGATTGTTTCTTGTTTTGAAGCTTCCTGAAAGCATAACTAAACTAGGATTTTAAGTACAATTTTGATATTGCAATGCATGTTTGCTAGTAATACTTCATAATGGTAGGTGAATATGATATTGGCTTGCCTTTGCACATAGTTACGTATAATCATTTGAAGTTTTGAACTTTTATAGCTTTTTTTTACCATGGTTTTATTTTACTTCTAGTCTAGTCTTTTTTAACGTTAACTCATGGCAACGTGCGTTAATCAAGTTTTTGAATTCAACAGTTGGGACTTCCTTCTGTGTGACCAAGATGTCTTCCCCAAGTAAGCGGAGAGAGATGGATGTAATGAAGCTGTAAGTCTGGTTTTAATTATTCTATAAATTTTGATTGTGGCTGGCAACAAAACCTGGATATGCACTATTGCATTCCAAAAATGAAATATAAGTATGCATTACCATAACAAATAAATTTAATATAGTGTTATGTACAAAATTTTTATCAATTTTTTATCGTACAGTAATGCTTAGGCGTCAGTTTTGCTGTTCTCATTTGATGTCTAAATCCAGGATGATGAGCGATTACGTTGTTGACACACCAAACGACAGACTCAATGAATTTAGTGTGGAATTTCATGGTCCTAAAGAAAGTGCGTTTCGTACCTATTGAAACTTATTTTACTAAATTCTTGGATGATCGCATTTGAGTTCCAAAATTGTGAATTTTATCTTTCATTTTATAGGTTTTTATGAGGGTGGTGTGTGGAAAGTTAGCGTGGAGCTACCTGACGCTTATCCATACAAGTCTCCATCAATTGGATTTGTGAACAAAATTTTCCACCCCAATGTGGATGAGCTGTAAGTATATCATATCTTAGGGTTAAAGTAGAGGTGGCACTTTTGATCCGTTTACTTATGAATGATTAAATTGGGTTAAACGGGTTTGATCAATAATATTAGCTAAAAGCAGTAGAATGTGTTCTCAAGTGGGCCAAACAGGTCAAAGGAGTTGAAAGTTGCCCAAAGTCTATTTCTAAAGCCTGGGAACTCTTAAAATGTTTTATTAAAGATTTACATTATAATTGTAACTGTATCTTTTTTAACCATAATTAACACATTTGTAGAAGGTTGTAAAATATTGAGAAAAGTTGTTTGCGGGTCAAACCAACCCGGCCTGTTTTGAATTATCCACAAAAAGACCTGTTCCAGACAATACCCCCTCTGGTTGTTAGTTCAAGCATTATTGTTAGTCAAACCATCCCGGCCGTCTCCACTGGTAGTAAAAAGTCACCCATTTCAAATTTTACCACCTCTGGTTAAAAGTTAGTTCAGGCATAATTCTGGGCAGGAAAATTTGAAAACAATTTTAAACTGGTGAACCCTTTTTATGTTACTGTTTTTGTTTTCTCGACACTTGACATATGACTGTTGTTTGTGCGTTTCTTACTAAATTTGAAGGTCTGGTTCTGTTTGCCTGGATGTCATAAATCAATCTTGGAGTCCGATGTTCGGTAGTATCCTCATCCCGAGTTCGTTGTTAATATTGTATTCCTTCCCTTTGAATATTTACCCTTTCTTCTTTTATTACGTAAAAAATGATGATCTGCAGATCTCTTAAACATCTTTGAAGTTTTTCTACCTCAGCTTTTGCTTTACCCGAATCCTTCTGATCCACTCAATAGTGATGCTGCTTCATTGATGATGAAGGACAAGAAGCAGTACGAGGAAAAAGTCAAAGGTCAGACCTATCTTGTGCTCAGTACCCTTTTCTTTTTAAGTTAAAAGAGGATGGTACCTCTGCTTGGTACTTCTTCAAAATTATTATGTGATATTGAAATCAGAATCATAATTCTCCTTTGATCAGCCGTTTTCTATTGAATAATTAAAATCCGATAATAAACAACAGTAAAACCGGCTATAGAAATAGTGTTCGACTGTTCGAGCATTTCACACTTTCTGATAAATTAAGAAATTAACTTGAGCAAGAATGACATGACATTCTGTGAAAGGTAGTGGTGGTTTGTGAAATGGGATAGAAAGTCTCTCAAATTTGAGTGAAGTATGTAGTAAACAGGTAACCTTATATTACCCTTCAATGATCTGCTTTGTTGCAGCCGGTATGAGACTTTTTGAAATAACCACCAAGTAGTCGAATATTCAGAGGCATCCAAATATAAAAAACCGATAATGAGCTCGAAAAGGCAAACCCAACACCTCCTTAATGGATGATGTTTATTGTGATTGATGATGTTGTTTTTGACAGAGTATTGTGAGCGTTATGCGAAGAACAATGGCAAATCTGCAGTTGAAGAAGAAGAGAGTGCGGAGGAAGATATTAGTGATGGCCAATATACTTCGAGTGATGATGAGATTCCTGGCCATGCAGATTTATGAGTGATAGATATTTATCGGTTAGGCTTCTTCACATGACTTAGTAGTGTGTTATAACAGTTGTATAACAGTTATGGTAATTCAACTTGCGATTGTCAATGCTCTAATTGACCATGAAACCCTCTTGAAAATTGTACTAGATATCGAAAATTGCAAATGTAAGTTATACTTGAAGTGAATTTAATCGGGTGAAAAGTGGAAACCCTCTTATGTTATGGTATGATCACATGTTATTGTTTTATGGAATTTGCATCTTTCCTTCATGTTCTTGGTAGAGATGGAAACTTTGACCCATTTACTTATGACGGCATCAGTTAATTACCTTTCGTCTCTAATTGGTGAAACGGGTGAAGTAAAATTTCCTTGCCTAACATGGAAATGGGTCAAAAGTCGCCCAAAATGTTTTGAATACATAAAACCTTATGAATCTTCTTGTTCCTCCAAAACATTAGATATTTATTCTAATGATATAATCTTATAAAATTTCTAATGAAGTCTTCATCCCCATGTCTTTGTAAGTTTGGTGACGGTTTATCGTTTTTCGTGCCGAAGACATGCTGAATGCTATGGGGGATGGTTAGGTCATTGCCATCCCCACGTCTTTTAGCATTGATAGATCGTTGGGGTGGCAATGTCGACCCGTTTACTTATGACCAAGTCACTTTGGTTTATGCTTTATCTTTTGCCGGGCAAACAAGTACAATTAACATTTATGGTTTAAAATGAAACAGGTCAAACTGGGCAAAAGTCACCTAAGGAGAAATTTTAATGCGCAAATCCTTCTAAATCAATTATTCAGAAACTTGGATTATTAATAAATAATATAAATTTAATCACATCTGATTCCCTTATTATTTATATAGAAAACTCTAAATATTTAGAAAAAAATTGTTTCTAGTCGACCCAACCCGATCTTGACTTTTGACCCGGTACTGAACCCACACGACGTATCTGTTTTTTCACCTCTTGCGGATTGGTACCAAACCATTGACATCATTAAAGTCTAGTGTGGCATGGTTGATGCGTATATGCATGTTTTTTCAAGGAACCAACAAGCCCAAATTTCATTCGGCTGATTCCCGACTCTCTTTCTGTTAAGCCACATGTTTTAATATCATCAGCAAACCAGCCTGCGTAGACCAAGCTAAGATTTCTGTATTGCTCGGTCCAAGGTGCAACTATGTATTGATAATATCACATATGTCAAAAAGCCGGCCACTGTATTCTATTATGACTCTTTCCAGCCGGCTGAAAACTTGTAAGTTCCTCAACTTAACTTCAGTCCTCTTTACATCTTCCAAACTGCTTAATTTGCATCATATAACTTAATCAAAACCATTAAAACATACACCTTTTCAACCAGAAATGAATCAAATTCGACCTATTTTCGGTTTCTTAGTATTAGTTATACTTTTTTCAGGAGCAAGAACTGAAGATGAAGGTGTCATTGAAGCACTAGTTGTTTTCATGGATAAGCTTGCTCCTGGAAGCATAAAAAACACCCCTAATTGGGGATGGAATGATTCATCAGACCCTTGTACGAGTAAATGGGTCGGAGTTACTTGTGATAATGACGGAAAAACTGTTAAGAAAATCGTGCTTGAAAAGCTCAATCTTTCAGGAATTCTTGACACTGAATCGGTTTGCAAGGTAAATAATCTTCTAGTACTGAGTTTAAACTTCAATAATATAACCGGAAACCTTCAGCCTGATATATCAAACTGTATAAAGCTTACTCATTTGTATTTAAGCGGGAATCATTTTTCGGGAAATCTTCCTGATTCCATAGCAGAATTACCAAGCGTGAAAAGAATCGTTATATCCAACAATGAGTTCACTAACAAGTTACCTGATTTTTCAAGAACCACAACCTTGTTAACATTTTTTGCTCAGAACAACCGGTTCACGGGCCAGCTTCCAAATTTCAATTATAACCAACTTGAAGGTTTCAATGTAGCCAACAACGATTTAAGTGGCCCGATCCCGGATGACACTGGCCGTTTTGATGCAAGTAGTTTTGCTGGTAACCCTCAGTTATGTGGGAAAGAGTTGCCAGTATCGTGTCCAGTCAAGAAGAAGAATAAAAAGCCCAACTTTCGGGATTTTGTTATTTATTCTGGTTACGTGATCCTTGGGTTAATAGTCATGGTTTTGATCGCCGTTTTAATATTCAAGAATAAGAAGAAGAAAAAAGAAAATGTAAAGGATGAGAAGCATGGGACGGATAGTGGACGGACAAGTGGGTCAAGAAACAGCCAGGCCCGGTCAGAATTCTCAGCAACATCAGTGGAAAGTGGAGGGGTTTCTTCTTCAATGGTTGTTTTATCGAGCCCGGTGGTAAACGGGCTGAAATTTGAAGATCTGCTTAGAGCTCCAGCTGAGTTAATTGGAAGAGGTAAGCATGGAAGCTTGTATAAAGTGAAACCGGATGGTGGTGTTCCTCTTATGGTTAAAAGGATTAAAGATTGGAAGATATCGAGAGACGGATTCAAGAAAAGAATGCAGAGGATAAATGAAATCAAACACCCGAATGTTCTACCGCTTGTTGCATATTACTCTTCGAAACAAGAAAAGCTTCTGGTTTACGAGTATCAGCAGAATGGCAGTCTTTTTAGGCTTCTTCATGGTATGTTACTCATTTTCCTTGATTTTTTTTTTTATTAGTAAATAATGATTAGAATCAGATTTTTGCAGCCCATCATGATTAGAAATTTATAATGCATTTCATGTTTTTATTTTTCTAAAAACGATGGTTAGCTTCTAAATGTTAAATTGCTCTTCCTTTTCTTGTTTTAGGATCACAAAATGGAGAAATGTTCGACTGGGGAAGCAGACTAAGTGTCGCGTCTAGTGTAGCATCAGCACTGGCATTCATGCATGAGGAGCTTAAATCCGACTTAATCCCACATGGAAACTTAAAATCATCAAACATCTTACTCAAAAACAACATGGAACCATGTCTAAGTGAGTATGGGCTCATGTCAACAGACCGACAGGAGCCTGACCAAACTTCCAACCCTTTCCAGAGTGATGTGTACGCATTTGGTGTGGTTCTTCTTGAGTTACTCACAGGAAAGCCGGTTCAGGACAATGGGTCCGGTTTGGCTAATTGGGTGAGCTCGATAGTCAAAGAAGAATGGACCGTTGAGGTGTTTGACAAGGCGTTGATTGTTGAAGGTGCTAGTGAAGAGAGGATGGTTGGGTTGTTGCAGGTGGCGTTGAAATGCGTAAACACTTCAATGCCACCTCAGATGGGTGAGGTGGCGGCGATGATATCATCTTTGAAGGAAGAAGAAGAGCGATCTATGACCTCTTCTGATCCATGATCGTTAAGATTTGATCTTAACGAACATGTTTAAGCAGCAAAAACAATTGAATTAGCTAGTTTTTAAAGTTTATACCGTACATGTAACAAAACCCCATTGGGTATTATTTTGTTTCAAGACTAATCATAACAAAAAACATCAAATTTATCTAATCGATAGTATTCGTTCAAGATAGCGCTAAGGAGGTCTCAATTCCAATAGACGTCAAAAATATTCGTTTCGAATCATGACCATCCCGTAGACTGAGATTTATCTGGTTTACGTGGACGAGACATTTTATTTAAACATGTTGATTCGTGATCGTTCAAATGTGCTATTAATACATGGTCTAAAAATATAAAATAAAATAAATAAGATATAAAGATATCAAAATATTTGTTTGTAATAACTTAAAAATCAACATATTATGCCCAGGACACCAAATAATTAATATAAGAGTTAACGACATAAATGGTCCTTGTGGTTTGTCCAAAAAATCACGTTTTATCCCTGAAAGATGAAAACCTCACTGGTGGTCACTAAAATGAAAATAATGTTCACGTTTGGTCCTTAGGTTTGACATAAATGGTCCATGTGGTTTGTCTAAGCGTGACATAAATGGTCCCTGTGGTTATCAAAACTAAGGACCAAACGTGAACATTATTTTCATTTTAGTGACCACCAGTGAGGTTTTCATCTTTCAGGGACGAAACGTGATTTTTTGGACAACCACATGGACCATTTATGTTGTTAACTCTATATTAATTTATCTAAAAGTTAAAGATAATGATTAAATAAAAAAAGATTAATATAAGAAAGATAAATATTAAAATTCAATGACTTTAATTACATTTTTTATATTTAAATTTACCTTTTTTCATATATTCTTAAATTTGAATTTACAAAGTTTTTTTCGTCACATATATTTAATAATAAATTTTATTTTGAAAATATCGTAAACCTCCCGTGTCACACGGGTTTAAATCTAGTAGTGAATTATATGCCAGCCGCAAGAAAATTGATTATCGATGGGTAAAAAAATTAGTTTATTTAACCCTTCTTTCAACCTAATTGGAGATGTTTATTTGATTTCGCAAATTTTCTACTTTTTCAGAAAATGTCACTTCTGATCAATTTATCTATATAATCAGATATTTTCAAAATCAAGCATCTTGTTGCAACTTCAAACATCATACATATCTGAACACTATTATTTACAGCCACAACTTGTTATTTGACTCTGATTATTCTATATGTTACATAATCACCGTTTGAAAACACACGTCTACACACACTTTACATATTGCATGCATTAAATTTCTTTAACGCCATACATCTTAGTACGTGTCTCTTTTGGCTTGAAACTAGGAAGAGAAGTTAAAAGATAAACCAGGGTATGAACACCTCAACGACCCACTTCACCTGTTGCTTGAAGCCGAGTTTCCTGAAGATATAATAGACTCACGCTTGGATCATGCCGTGGTTCTACTAGAAAATCTCCTAAAGCCAGTGGTACGAAAGACCCTCATGCAGATGTTTCCTTTGTTTGTCTTCTTTGTTTAAAGGTAGAAGAATTGGCAGATTTGGAAATGGGTCAACGATCTGGTCGAAGTAGGTAATCTTGGTATGGGTCACAGGTTGGGAGTTCGGTTGACCCGGAACACTTTTTGTCCAAAACTTTAAATCTTCTTAATATGAATAATTGTCAAATATTATATTGAAGGGTTATTTAATCTTTTAAATAAAATGATTTAGGAGTTTTTTACATTAAATACAGTTTGATCAACTTTCGACCTAATCTGACTCTTTTCTGGTTAAGCTAGTTTCTTTTCTTTCTTTTTTTCCCCCCAAATTTACCCGTCTGAATGTTAAAGATAAAATAACTTATGAACTGATTTATAAGTAAATGATCAAAATTGCCACATTACTCTGGTCTTTTAACCCTCTTTATTTCCAGGATGAGTCAATGGATACTTACAAGAAGCATCAATTAAGAGAATTGGCTATGCTGAATGGTACACTAAGAGAAGAAAGTCCAAGCATGAGCCCTAGTATGAGCCCAAGTATGTCTCCATTCAACAGCAATGGGATGAAGCGAGCCAAAACAGGAAATTGACGGGCCGTGCCAATGAGCCCAGAGACGAGATCCATTCTATATAGATGTTCACATCAGTAGCATCAAACTGATTGTGTGAACCAAAAGTGGGGCTCACCCGAAAGTATAAGGCCAGAAGATGTGACCAGAAATACGTAAATGCACTCTCAAGAGAAGGTTTGCTTTTGTGGCATATGGTGATGGCTTCGGGCAAATGACACCCAACTGCTTTATAACTTAGGTTTAATGAACTTGTAGTTATCTATTCTTTCTTGAGTAGTTTTGATGCATTTTAGTTTCGTTTTCATAATTTCATTCCCAGGTTTGATTTCCTAAATAAGCACTGATTGTATTGCAATAGTATAGCTTTTGATGATAACCCAAGGATCAAAGGAGAGGACGGATAACATTGTATAATAGTTTGATTGTTTACAAACCCGATACTTCAATAATATTAAGATGTTTTTTCTTTGGAACTTTGTATCTTGATGTCATCTTGTAAACGTTGTAACTAGAAGTGGCAAATTGATGCTCTCTCATAAAAGTGACTACTTACTCTAAGTGGCAAATGGGTTGGACAATGACATGTCAGGATGCATATAGGTCAATATAGTTGGTTTTAGCAAGGACAAATACATGTTGGTTACTCAACATACTTGTTCTCCAAAGGTGGATGATATTTTACGCAATTAATTCATGTTTTTACACCACTAAATGCACTAGGACTGTAAAGTATAATTTGGTGGTATACAGCTAAAAGATGTGTTGGGCACCGTATCCAAAACTTGAATTCTTTATGTATAATTATCATGTCAAATATGATTTGGAGGAAAAAGGTATATTATTTCAATGACATTTTATAAGTATACTTTAAGTGACTTTGTCCTGTTTGATCCATTCAACTCGTTTGACATAATGACCCATTAGAAACAAATATAGCCAAATTGACCATCCATAAGGGTTTGACATGATGTAACAACCGCCATTTAGGCTCACCTATTTTAGTGTACTTAATCATGTAAACGTTTGTTAAATGAATAGTTGAGATTCGTTTTGTGTGTTGAGATTCTTGAATTGTGATCGGCTGTATGTTCGCAAAGGAAATTAACGATTGATCAGTACGAGAGCGCGAGAATTTAAGAATACTAGAAAACTTATTGGAAATGCCTAACTTAATTAATAAACGTTCGAATCTTTAAGTTATTTCATCTTGTATACGTTATTCATCGGTTATTTAAAATCTTTTTCATTTTTACGTTTATTATTAACGTATCGATCTTACGGTATCTAATGGGATTAAAGTTGAAATAGAGCTTTGTAGAGAGGGTAGAAAATGAAAATATCTCCACTCATATAAATAGAAATTCCCTCCTTTTTTCTTCATTTGGAGATCACTTTAACACACACAACTCTTTGCTCTCTCTCTCTACTTTCTCTCTCTAGAAAATTTCGGGTTTTTCAACTTTCCCATCTCGAGTTCGGTTCGTATAAGCAAGGAGCATCTCGTTTTCACCATTTTCTCTCGGTTTTGTTTGCGTAAGTTCTCTTTCCTTTAAAGATTTCTATCCATGTTTCGTTAATGTTTATGGTTTTAGTCTCGTATCCTTGGAAAAACTATTGTTTCCATGAGTATTAACCCATTTAAAACCGGTTTTGTTACTAAACTTTATAAATGTTTATGTTTATGTTTATGTTTATGTCACAACAAATGGTTTAATGTTTTGGTTTAAAACTAGTAAATTAACAAGTCTAAAAGCTCGATGTATTCCATAAAAATCATCCAGCGTTAAGTGTCTTGGCCGAATCTAGTCATTTGATAAAGAGTCGATCTAATTAGGTGTTTTAGCCGGACTTAGCCTCAGCTTGAGCCAGATCTAAGGCTCAAGCCGGTCCTATCTTTGAGCCGAGCCACGTTAAATCCTAGCCAAGCCGACCTAGATCCTAGCCGAGCCACTCTATTTCCTAGCTTGAGCCGGATCTACCTTTTAGCTTGAGCCGGATCTAACCTTTTAGCTTGAGCCGGATCTAACCTTTTATTGCTTGAGCCGGATCTATCTATTTTCTTGTCTTGGCCGGATCTAATTTTTGCAAACCATAGGATCTATTTTTTTTTTTTTGTGTAGCCGAACTTATTTACTTTTGTATAGCCGGACTTATATCTTAAATTGGCCGGACTTAGTTTCCATCTATCTTATATTCTAGCCAGATCTATCTATCTATGGTCAAAACTTTCGCTTTCGGACTTATTCTTCGATCGAGTCGTGGTTTCCAAGTGAGCCTATATTTTTAGTCTCACACGAAACTACGTCTCGGGTTATCGTGGACTCGGTCAAACTTTAGTTTCGAGTTTGTTTCGTTCAAAGTTCTTCTCGTAAAATGTTTTTATATGAATAAGTTATCTACAGTGGGAACGTTGTCTTGGTCGTATACATTCTAAATCTTGTGTCGAGCTAACGTTTTAAAAAGAAATGATATAAATATTTTGCGGGCATTTCTAATAAGTTAGGGCGTTAAATTACGGGAAAACGTTATATGTAAGTGGTACTAATATGTTGAACGTACGGTAGGTGTGGACTTCGCGGACGTTGATCGTATCTAAGTATTCGGCGCTTTAAATCATTCATACTTGTTTATCGACTTTCAGGTGAGTTTCGTAGCCCCGTTTTTACGAGTTTTTCTTGGGGTGAAAAGTGTATTCAACCGTGTAGGGAGTTTTTATTGTACAATATACGATGTAGTATAGTTTTACTTTAGTAAGTGCCACGCGAGAAGATTCCTCGACACACCTATGCTCTTTACGTCCCGTGTGAACTGGTGGTTCTTTACGTCCTGTGTGGACCGGTGGTTTCTTTGTCCTGTGTAGAATGGTGGTCTTTACGTTCTTAATTGGACTGGTGGTTAATCTGGAGTTGTTATTGATGTGTTAATCGTTAATTGTTGTGATGTTGTTGAGAACTCAGTGTGCTATTCTATGTGTGCGACTTGATGTAAGTAAATTTCTATAACTCTTCTATGTTGTACACAATTGGTATATCGGCACAAACTTGTTTTCGTTAACTTAAACCTGCGAACTCACCAGCTTTATGCTGACAAACTGTAGTACACTTTTCGAGTAATCAGGTGAACCCGAGGAACCAAGCGTGATGATGCTAGAGCCGGACTTTGATCGGGGAAGCTGCGCATCTTTTGTTAGCTAGGTTCAGGGATATGCGCATTATGTAGCGCTTCCTTGATTGACTTTCTCATTACCGCGAGCACGAGACTTGAAGGCACCCTTCCTGAGGGGTTTAGCGTTTGTAATCACGCACTAGTTTATGCATTGTGAACATTATGAACTATGTGGATTCATGTGGATTATTGTATTCTTTTGTTGATTTCAATGAGAAATCTTGTTTCATGTAGCATAACTCTATGTAATATCCATGTCATGTTGTGCTTAATGTGGCATCCCATACTTCCGCCTTGTTGAGGTGTTACAGAATGGTATCAGAGCCATGGTTATAGAGAATTAGGTGGTTTTGCCTAGTCTATAATCTAAGCACCCATTTAAAAATCATGACAGCACTTGAAGGATGATCGGACGAATGAGTACATAGAAACATTGCGTTCGACGATTAGATGCATGAGTGACCCCATTAAGTACTTTGAAAAGGTAACTCTCTTCTTTTTCATTGTATCCAAAGCATGACTCCACAAATAGATGTGGTGATATGGGGAGGGAGGGCATGAAGGCGAGAAGTTGGGTGGCAGGGCCGGCTCAGAGGTGTGCAAAGGGTGGCAGGGCCGGCCCACCACCTCCAAGAGTAGCAGCAACAGTAATCTGTGGCACAGCCATGGTGCAACGGATGTCTCGTTGACAATATCAGCTAGCCAAAGTTGTAGTTCAGCTTTCATATGTATAGTGATGGGAACTTACTGTTTAAGGAACCTTGAAAGATACAAAGTTGATGATTATTGGTGGTGATGGTGGTGGGTTGGTGGCAGGAGCAGAAGAGAAAGAAAAAGGGAAGAAAAGTGTTTTACGGAGTAGTAAATTATGTTTGATTCTTTTTTTTTAATAATATATAGAAGGGAGAGTGAGGTAAGGTTAACTGATATAGATAAATATTAAATAATATATTATTTTTCTAATGGTAAAAAAAAATTATTTTAATTCCTCAAAGTTTAATAACTTATCTAGAAGTTCCTATAGAGTTTTTTAATACATATATTAGTGATTGGGTTGATATGAATTGCTTGTTTTTGGTAATTACTTTTTTTATGAACGGCTGAAGTTTTTGGTAAATTTTATTTTTAGTTTTCTAGCTTTTGGTTTTAGACAATGTTTTTTATATGTTATATATATAGAGGAGGGGTTATTTAAGAACCCCTAAAATAAAAAGAACAAAAGAACCATCTATGACCCTTGGATCAAAAATATTGTGCGGATGGGATTAAAAAATAAAAAACCCTCTCAACACTGCAGGGGTATTTTTGTCATTCCTACCACCCTCACATTCTCATTCCTTCACTTTCATTCCATCGGCTCTTCATTTCACTCTCAACGCCTTCATTTCACTCTCCCTCACGATCGCCAACCGCCATCTCGCTCACCCACACTTTCTTATCGGTTTTTTTCCTTGATTTTCCGATCAACTTCCTTTTTCTATCTCCGTTTGATCAATTTACACTATTCATTCCAAAAATGTCATCGAATTTAGGGTTTCAGAATATCTCTAATCGAAATTAGGGGTTTTTGAATATCTACGTTCAAATTAGGGTTCTGATGAAGAAGACGTCCGCAAAACTAACTAAAAATTCTGGTATGAGTAGTTGATGATTGATTCTGATTTTGTATAGTTGATTATTTTTTTTTCCTACTTATTTACAGATATCTAGGTTGTTATTTTACACATATATACTGATTTTGTCTTTTTGATTGGTTATGATTGTTGTTTTGTTAGTTATTTACTCATGTGTTGTTCAAATTAGGGTTTTGATTGTTTTATGTTTCTCTGATTTTAGTGTTTTTTGTTTTGGTGCTTATCTACACATGTGTAGTTGATGATTGTTGCTGATTTGTATAGTTGCTTATTAGTCTTTTGCTCTGTCATTATTGATAATAATGCTTAAGTTTCTGTATACGAGTGAAAGAAGGATAAGAAGCAACAGTTCCAATGTGTATGTATATGACAAAGCCTTTTGTGATACGGATTACGGTCTATATGTGTAGTTATATACGTAAGTTGCTTATTAGTCTTTTTCGGCAGATTGACTAGATGTAGAACTTAGTTCAATGTTGGTTAAGTAGTTTTCAGTGTTTTTGAGATACCAAAATCTTAGATTATAATGTATGCATGAATGTTAAAAAGCATTATTTA
>JAOEHQ010007637.1:0-17216 GCA_025447715.1 Asclepias incarnata
AGAAAAATGCAACATGAACGCGTTTTCTGTTTTCCATGTTTTTCAAGAAAACAAAAATGGAAAACAGGGGGTGTTTTATTGAACTAAACGCGCCCTTATCTTCTAAAATATCTCCACTCCCACCTTTTACATCAATTACATTTTATATCAACCTACACCACTCGATACCCGTACCAATAGTTCCCGCCATCACCGCCAATCACCGCCACCACCACACCGCCATCGTCGCCGCATTACGCGGGTACCATGCTGTTATGCGTATGTATCGAAAGTGTTGACCAAATAGTTCAAAGAAACAACATGAAATACACCCCAAATTTGTTCCTAGCACACGTCTGACAATCATGATAATCCCCGAATCATCATCACAGATTCATCATTTTTCTTATTAAAAATTAAAATTTAAAAATTACACACACACACATATTTATCTATCTCATCTCTCCGGTGGGCTCCCACCGTCTCACCACCGCATCTCCGTCACTATCACAATCACAATCATTCACTCTACACAATTAAACTAGTAACACCTAATAAATTCATATATCTATGTCTCTATATATTGATATATGATATGATATGATTTGTATATATAGATATATATGATTCAAATTCAATTACACTTGCTCAATGGCTACACATATGTTCTATTTACTAATTAATGTAGTTATTATTACTACTAGTGTATTCACAAACCCTGAATTTGTAATTTCATCATCAAGCGTTAATGAATCGTTGATTTTTGAGTATTTTCATGGAGATTACTCTCCGCCGTCGCCACCACCGCCGTCTCCGCCGCCGCATCAGCAGTCTCTTTCGTGCGAAAGTGATTTACGAGGTACCGGTAGTTTAGATACAGTATGTGAAGTGAATTCTAGTTTGATATTTATAAATGACGTGTATATAGAAGGGAAAGGGAGCTTGATTATATTGCCTAAGGTTAGGGTTAGTTGTGCTATGGCTGGATGTTTGATTGTGGTTAATGTTAGTGATGAGTTTCGGTTAGGGTTGGATTCGGAGGTGGTAGCTGGGACGGTTTATTTGACAGCCGGGAATGTTATGTTTGATGAAGGTTCGGTTGTGAACGTCACTGGTTTGGGTGGTGATCCGCCTGAGTATACGAGTGGCAGCCCGAAAGGAGTGTTGGGAGGTGGCGCAGGGCATGCTGGGAGAGGTGCTTGCTGTGTTGCTGATAATACCAAGTTACCGGAGGATGTTTGGGGTGGTGATGCGTATGGGTGGTCAGATTTGGGAGAGCCGTATAACTATGGGAGTCGTGGTGGGACTACAAGTAAGGAAGAGGATTATGGTGGTGAAGGAGGTGGGAGGGTTTGGGTTGAGGTGGTGGATGTTGTTGAAGTTAATGGCGGGATTTTTGCCGATGGTGGCGATGGCGGGGTTAAAGGTGGAGGAGGGTCTGGCGGAAGCATATTCGTAAAGTCCCGGAAAATGTAACGGTCTCTTTCTTTATTTTTTATTTTTACTTTTCTCTTACTGCTATTTTTATGAATGATTAGGATATATGATAGGTTTTACGGTTTGCCATATCTTGAATGCTTATTACTTGGTTCATGTGGATTAAGAGGCTTTAAAGTTGAGATAGTTTCTGACGACATGTGGTAACATTTTGCTTGTTGTAAATTATACCGTCTTAGGCATACATCCATTGAATATTTTTTTTTGGCTATATTTATGAAGAACCACCCTGGTGCATTATTGTAATTCTTTCAACACCTATTTTATAATGTGTGTCCTAAAATTGTTGCATAGTATTACGACAATATGATATTTTGGTATGTGTATCTGTTTGAGAGGACTTTCTATTGGATCATCTTGCTTTTTGCTATCAGACAACAAATCTTTATAATTAGTGTTTGGCATCTTATATCATGAACCACCTTAAATCCTGGAAAATAGTTGCTCTTCCCATCACCTATTCTAGACGTAATCAACATTTATGACGTCATTAGCGAAACGAATAGTTTAGCTTTTGCAAGTATTTAAATATGCATTTGATGAAATTCTTTAAATCTTGAATGACAAACATAGACGTTTGCTCATATCAACCCATAAGAAAGTTTTCCTGGCTCTGTAGTATAGTAGGGCTGAATAGATATATGGATTTTAAATTTACTTTTCATGGTAATCGCCAAGTATCAAGAGTTGAGAACATGGAATCTCCTTGTTTGATGTAAGTTTAAGGAGCTATCATTAGTAGTTTCACACATGCTTTATTTATGTACACATTATAAACTTTTGCACCTCAAGCTAGACTAGGCTAAACATTAATTGGTAATATATACCCAAGGGCCTTTGGCCCAGTGGTATCCGAGGCGACTCATCAACCAATAGCTTGTGGGTTCTAGTCCCATGGTAGACAAATTCTAAATACGTGTGAGATTTGCCTTTCTAAAAAGATGGTAATTCATTGCCAAAGTGAATAATACTTGACGATCCTATGGCCTTTGGCCTAGGGGTATTGGGTGTAGCCTTATCAACTGAAAGGTTGTGAGTTCAAGTTTCATTTGAGACAATTTGTGTAAATAGTTTAGGTGGTTGTAGGTGTGTAATTTTTGGCCTTTCAAAAAATAAATGCAGAGTAACATTGGGTTCAAGAAGGCAGATACCGCCTAATCTTAGATGGGAAACAAGAAAACCAAAATGACATTCGGATGCCCTCAAATAAACAGTAATATATATGCAGTTGCATTACCTTAAACTACAGTTACTTACTTGCTCTTGTTAGATACTGTGGAAAATACACTCCTTAACAAGCAGCAATGGTCAAGTGTAATATTTTTATTTCCATTATGTTTTGTTTGTGGCGGGGATCCAGGCAGTGAAGTGTATTTTTCAGTAGTATACGTCATAAGATTATTGATTGTGACGAGGATTTATGTGATTTCAACTTGCTATCAGCCGTCTGTCTTTTTGACGAGTTATTTAGTTACTGTGGTCTAAATGTTTTTTAGTTTTCCATCAAAGCTGATTTGATAATGTCACTGTCTATTAGGTTTCGGTTTTGACTAAACATAACCATAACAATCAACCTTGTTTGTTCTACAAAGAGCAGGACAGGTGGTGGCATCTTAAGTGCATCCGGAGGTAATGGATTTGCTGGAGGTGCTGGTGGAAGAATATCTGTGAACGTATTCAGTAGGCATGATGACCAATCAATTTTTGCTCACGGTAGGTTCATATTAGCTTTGCTTTAATTGGTCTATACTCTTACTTCTTGAAAGAAAAAAGATTATATCTGTAAATCATTAAAGCCAAAATAGGTGTGATGAGGAATACTGTAATTCCATTATTTTTGAATCTTATATAGTTATATTTGTGGTCTTGATTGAAAACATTTATAAACTAGATTTGCCTACCAAATTACTTTCTTCATGTTTGCAGGAGGAGAAAGTTATGGCTGTCCTGCAAACTCGGGTGCTGCAGGGACTTTCTATGATGCAGTTCCGCGAAGGCTCAGAGTTAACAACCATAACATGTCGACAGATACAATCACGCCTCTATTTGCATTCCCAAATCAACCCCGCTGGACCGGTGTTGAAATTCAAGAGTATGCTAAAGCTGCTGTTCCCCTGCGTTGGAGTCGTGTGCAGGTTGTCACGATGTTTACACACAGAGGTGGCAATTTCAATCCATTTTTTATACATGAATGGGCCGCTTCGGATTGTGTTTTATCTCTGAAGGATCAAATGAGTAAATTTTTTTTTTTTTGCTTACAAGGAAAAGGTCAAACAGGTCGAAAGTCACCTGCAGTGAGTTTTTAATGCCCACGACCTCCAAATCAATTTATTCAAAATGTTTATGAGAATAATATGATTTTTGTAATGGTATCTGATGCTGATACGTTAATTATTTATAACATCGATAATTTTGGGCAAAAAGGTTGCCCCTTTTTGACCTATTACACAAGCTGCTCGACCCAGCCATTTTGCCACCTTTATGGTTACTGCGATTCTGGATGTACATTTCCATTTGAATAAATTTGATTGAATTTTTGGTTCATGTCAATATCTTATAATGTTGCTTTGTAATTTGTAATATATAGGTCCAAGGAACACTTAGTTTGTCAGCTGCTGCTGTTTTAAGCTTTGGTCTTCCTCATGATGCTGTGTCGGAGTTCGAACTAATAGCAGAAGAACTTTTAATGAGTGATTCAGTTATCAAGGTATGTGTGGGGCATTGTATATGAGTCTAGTTAGATATTATATTTACACTATCTTCTCTATCTTTTTTTCTGCATTATTTGTTTTGTACATGTTACATGTTACTACGGTCTCTCTTTTATTATCGATTCCAGATTCTCTGCATTGTAAATACTTCAAAAGTTTTGCCTTTTCTACAGTGTTAATTAATTTATTTTTGCAACGGAATTCTTATTGCCGGCTATAATATGTTCTTTTAGATATACGGGGCTTTGCGAATGTCTGTTAAATTGCACTTGATGTTGAATTCCAAAATGATTATAGATGGCGATGGGGAGGGTGATCCAATAATTGCCACTTCATTGCTTGAGGCTAGCAATTTACTGGTTCTTAAGGTAACATTTTGGTAAAATCGAGCCAGTCTCAAATTTTAATGAATGCAGTGGTTAATAAGTTTCTTATGCCAGGGAGGTTCTGTGATACAATCAAATGCAAATCTTGGTGTTCATGGACAAGGTTCATTGAATTTGACCGGAGCTGGAAATATTATAGAAGCTCAGCATCTGGTTTTATCAATATTCTGCTGTATCAGTGTAAGGCTAGTTATTTATTTAAATTATTGGTCCCATAGTAGATTAAAAAGTCCCTGGCTATTTGAAGACACTATAAACGAATTCTTGATACAAAAATTACATGAGACTGACGGAGAAATTTTACCTGTGGATCTAAATAATTTGCAACTAAAGCTTACTTGTCATTGTTTGCTACATTAATTCTTTAGGTTTGTGTAGAGGTGGCTATTTTTATCCATTTTCTATGGAAATGGGTCAATTCAGGTTGTATTTCGTTGAAAACTGGTCAATTATACAAAGTTAGCTACAAATGGAACTAGTTGGGTCAAAAGTCATCCAACGTGTTCTCAAATCCTTATGACGCAAAATAATTTTATTTTAGAGAATTTATACTGATTGTTACAATTCAGAATAATCCAAACCAACACCATTCTAACCCGCATCTAAACTTTAACTGTTTGATACAATCTCATTTTGACCTGTTAGCTAATCTTTCCAACCCTCCTGTTTTGCCACCTCTAGTTTCGAGTCACAATCTGTAAGGATCAATGTCATCAGCTTCGACATATAGGTGTATAAATCTCTTCATTTTGTATGTCATCAGATAAAGCTATCCATGAGATCTTTTAATGCCATCTTTGACTTCCAATTTGCATTTGCTCATTTATTCGTAATTCATTATCTTTGGCCACATGTAGGTTGAACCTGGATCCGTGCTCCGAGGTCCATTAGAGAACACAACTAATAATCACTTGTAAGTTCCTACGGTTTAATACCTTGGTTGTAGTCCGTGATTTGGTTCAGACTTTGGTAAATAATATATTGATATATGATAGGTCAAATTGTGAACTTGAGGTTTGCCCCGTCGAACTAATTCATCCGCCTGAAGACTGCAACGTGAACTCTTCTCTGTCCTTCACTCTTCAGGTAACAAGTTATGATACTAAATCAGATTAAGTTTATTTTTCTGACCAGATATTTTTATCCGAGCTAAGAGAGTATCAGGTATTTAGGTGTTTTCTGATTAGTCAAAATGTGTATGCAGATTTGTCGAGTTGAAGAGATATATGTTGAAGGTTCCATTGAAGGATCTGTTGTTCATTTTCAATGGGTCCGAACTGTAGTTATCCAACCGTCTGGAGTTATCACTGCTTCTGGGTTAGGTATCGATTTGTATTTTTTTTGTTGCTATTACGGTTATTGCTTAGTATGGCTAAGATTTGGAATTAATGCAGGCTGCATCGGTGGGGCGGGTAAAGGAAAATTCTTAAGTGCAGGTCCTAGTGGAGGTGGGGGACATGGTGGCAGAGGTGGGAATGGATACTTCAACGACAGTATGATTGTGGATGGTGGTGTTACTTATGGTAATCCTGATTTTCCGTGTGAGCCTGGTAGTGGCAGTGGGAATGATAGTCTGGGCGGTGCAACTGCTGGTGGTGGTATCATAGGTAACCTTCTGCCTTCTGGATTGTGAATGTTAAATCATATTGCTCATGGTACTCTTATATCTCCTAAATAGAGGTGGCAATATTGACTCATTCATTTTAAATGGGTCAATTTGGGTTTTGAATATTTTTTTCAGAGGGTTGTATGGGTCAAGTTTTTAAACTTAGCTAAAAATGAAATATGTCAAATGGGTTGAAACTCAACCTGCTCCTACGTGTTCGGGCAAAGATTGGAGGTTTTGAGTGCTCAAGGTTACATGCATCAATAATCTTTGCCTTTGAGCACATACAAACCATCTATAGGCTATAGCTCGTTTTTCACCCTTTTTTTGGTTCAGCTGTACCTCACCTCACTTCTGTTTTGCTTTTAGCTCTTTTTAGGCAAATTTTTGAATCTTGAATTTTTATATTAGCTCATTGACATTGTTTTCTCTATTATCTTTTTCACTTTATAAATAACTTGAATAGTGATGGGTTCATTGGAGCACTCTCTGTCAAGTTTGTACATCTATGGCTCACTCACTGCTGATGGAGAAAGCTATGGGGAAAATATTAGAAAGCAAGATGTCAATTTTATTACTGAGACTAGCCCGGGTGGTGGATCTGGTGGAAGTGTTCTTCTCTTTGTTGATAGACTGGCACTTGGCAATTCATCTTCCATATCGACCGTTGGAGGCCATGGTAGTCCGAATGCCGGTGGTGGCGGTGGGGGTAGGATTCATTTTCATTGGTCAGATATTTCCGTCGGGGATGAGTATCAATCTGTGGCAAGTGTAAATGGAAGCATTAATATTGGGTTTGAATCTCGACAAATTACTAGTTTTTGTATTTTCTGTGCCGTTCATATTTTATTATTGGTTCCTTAAGATAACTTTCTATACGGATCACCCGACCCAATTTTTTCCCTGAAGTGTTTTTTCTTCAAATATATATTAGTGTTTAAAATATAATAAAACAAAAATCATACATTTCAATAGTGATCTATTTTTTCCTGAAAAAATTATGTAGGAGTTTTATGATGTTTTGGGAGACTTTCAACTTATTTGAACCATTTTTTAGCTAATGATTTGATTTCACCCATTTAAACCGTTAGAGATAGAACATAGTTCGAATCAACCCATT
This sequence comes from Asclepias incarnata, assembly GCA_025447715.1. Taxonomy (NCBI): domain Eukaryota; kingdom Viridiplantae; phylum Streptophyta; class Magnoliopsida; order Gentianales; family Apocynaceae; genus Asclepias; species Asclepias incarnata. The sequence continues at coordinate 7,300 of JAOEHQ010007637.1, forward strand.
TGTATCCCTATAGTTGGATATTTGTTTAGTGACCTTATCAGTTGATTCCATGTTAAGAAGAAATATGGGATACCTGCGCATATTTGGATAGAAAATATTATTTCAATTCGTGCATAATCTGTTCAATCAAATTTTTCGGGATTTAGTTGCTCGCTGGATGCTTTTAAAGTTCAAACACTATAGGATACCCATTATTTTGGAACATAAGTATTCGCTAATTCATGTTCACACTTCCAAGATTACATTTTATCATATAATGTGGATCATTAAACTACTTGCGTGTGTAAACTTGTAACGTCTGATTCTGTTTTTAAGTTCTCTTATTATAGTTTTGGGTAAATTTATATTGCAGAGGAGGAGTTGGTAGAGGTATGGGCCAACCAGGCGACAATGGGACTATCACTGGGATATTCTGTCCAAAAGGGCTTTACGGTATTTTTTGCGAGGTACATTTGATTCTCACCAATCCTTTTATTCATGGTCTTGAAAGTGTAAAAAATAGTATTGACTTGTTTGAAGAGCAGAAAAAGTTACTAGAAATACTATTCAGGAAATTTATCCACTTTCAGTTTTATTTTTACATCGGATCTGTTTTTGGCCATTTGAAGGCTATCAATCTAGATAATTTGACTGTCATTATTAAGGTTGGCAATTCTGACCCATTCTGGTAAATGGGTTGATCTGGGTTTTACTTGCTTTATAAGTGCTCAGTTTAAAATATTACTATATTAGCTTAAACAGAACCAGGTTGAACACGTGAGTATGACAAACGACCTTAAAGTCACCCAGAGTCTATTCAAAAACATTAAACCTTCCAAATGTTCTTATAAAAAAGGAATTAAATTATTATTGTAATAGTATAGTTTAGATACTGTTTAACACATCAATTGGTTGCCTGACCCACCCATATAAGTATTTGTGTCAACCCTACCGATAAATAAGAAATTACCTGTTTTGACCCGTTACCTGACCCACCCCTTTTGCTACTTATATTGTGAAGAAGGAAGTTTCATGCTTAATATACTATATATGGGCCACAATCACAAGATTCAATAATAAGGATTGGTGTCCCCATCTTTGTATGGACTTTACCAGTGATATAAACCCTGCTTTGTCTAAGAAAATCATTGTCTAAGATATGCTATGTTGATGTTGGCTGTTTTCTCTCTCACTAGTTACTCAACTGCAATAATTTCAATGTAGGAATGCCCACTTGGAACCTATAAGAATGTCAGCGGGTCTGAAAGAGCTCTTTGCTATGATTGCCCCGCTCTAGAGTTTCCACATCGTGCTGTTTTTACCCCTGTTCGAGGTATTTTAGCTTGATATTCACTCTTATCTATGCGGAACAATTCAATTTCATTTCCAAGATTAAAAAACTACAACATTATACGTTATTGATTAGTGAACTCACATTGTAAGATTTACCGTAGCGCTAATTTCTATGATCATGTTTGAGGTGCAAATTTTACTTATTTACTTATGAATGGGCCAATTTGAGCTATCTGAAGCAAGGTTGGGAAACTCACGAGTCGCGACTCGGACTCGGCTCGGCCGAGGGGGGAGTCAAGAGTTTTTGGCAACTTGGGGAGTAATGGAGAGTAATCGGGTTAGGATTTTTATATATAAAAATAATATATTTAGAAAATATATGTAATAGAGAATTAAAATAGACTAGAAACTTCAAACTTAAACATAATTAAACAAAATATGATGATTATTCCATAGAAAAAAGGAAGGTGTTTGTGTGGGTGTGGATCGGCCAAACCCTAATAGGGTTTTATTAAATGTTCGTGTAAAAAAAAAGAGTTGACCAATCTTAACCCGAGGATTCAACCCGAGTTTGACCAAGTTTCCGAATTTTACTAATTTTGACTTGATTTTGATCCGTTGACCAAGTTTGTAATCCAAGTCACGAGTTGTGGCCGATTAATCGGCCGAGTCGGCCAATTTTTACAACACTGATCTGAAGTTTATCTCTACACTTATTTATGTGAAACAAGTGAATTTTTTCCAAGATTCAGCGAGTATAACATGAAATGCAATTGATTGGTGAATACAAACTGTGAAGATTTTCCAGCGCTAATTTTCTTTGATCATGTTAGAGGTGCAAAGTTTGACTCATTTATTTATGAACTGCTCAATACGGAGGTTATATTTTATCCCAAACGGGTAAAATAAGATAAAAGGTAGCTTAAAAGGAAATGGTGCGGACTGCGGAGGTCCGGGGTCCCCCATAGTGTAGTTTTAATGTCTCAAACCTTTTAAAAGGATCATTTTACTAAGAATTAGATTATTTTCGAAATAACATAACTTGTGTTATCATATATGACATACCAGTTATTTTAAAGTTCAAAAGTTATGGACAAAAAGTGGTTCTAACCCAACCCGACCCCTACAAGATTTTTCCATTTTATAACTTGCGGCCCACCCAATCGGCCACCTCTAGATCGTGTAGTCTTGTATAGATTTCCTCTCTTTTAGGTCAAGAGAAGTGGGCACCTAAGAGGGGAGTTTTGTCGCTTTAACAATTAACAGTGCATATAATGTTACAGGTGGCGTTGCTGATATCCCATGCCCCTACATTTGTGTTTCTGAGAAATACCACATGCCTCACTGTTATACAACATTCGAGGAGTTGATATACACGTTTGGAGGACCATGGCTATTTGGTTTCATGCTCCTAAGTTTGCTCATTCTTTTTGCTTTCGTACTTAGTGTTGCCCGTGTGAAATTTATTAGTGGGGATGAATTGCCTGGCCTAGTTCCTGCTCGGCGTGGCTTGCAATTAGATCACTCGGTTCCTTTCTTGGAGTCATTAAATGAGGTCTGTTCAAGTTTCATTGTTACATACAACAGCTCAGTTTCGGATAGTGGTGGCAAATTTAAAGGCTGGGCCGGGTTGGTAACAAGTCAAAATGGGTTTTTTCGGTACCGGCTGAAAAAAGTCGGTTTGACCAAAAAATTGTCCCAATTATTAAGATTTTTTAGTACATAGCTAGTGTCTCAAATATGATTACATATTATCTAATTATTAAAAGTCTAGCCTTTTTTTTTATATAATGATTTGTCGGATTTCTGGTTAAAAATAACACTTTTGGGACACTTTTAACCCATCTGGCCTATTCATAAGTAATTGAATACTTGGACCTGCTTTTTATTTGTAACTCTAGAAATAATGTAGCTTCTTCCTTCTAGGTTCTTGAAACAAATAGAAACGAGGAATCTCAAAATCATGTGCACAGGATGTACTTCTTAGGATCTAATACTTTCAGCGAACCATGGCATCTCCCTCATTCTCCTTCAGAGCAAGTAACTGAAATTGTGTATGTGCCTACTTCCTCCCTCTGGTGTATTGTAATTTCAGTGGTGGCAAATTGTGACTGGTTGAAATTGGCTTTTTTATAGCTCAAAATGAGACTGGGTCGAATAACTTATTTTGTCCAAAACGTTGAACTAGGTATTAATAATTAATTACAAATATTATGTTATTAAAATAATAATCTAAAGTTTGGAATAAAACGATTTGGGAGGTTTCAGGATTAAAATTAGACTTCAGGCAACTCTTGACTCGCCCGACTCATTGGACATGTTTCTTTACTAGCAAATATTTTTGTTATACCCGTGAGACCCGTTTGCAATAAAGCATAACCTGTTACGGTCCATTCATACTTAAATTGTGCTCATATTTGCCATCTACACCCTTTGATTTTAATTTTTTAGTGAGCATTGCTTGAAGTTCAAAGGATTAAAATAACATGAAAATATTCAATTTTTTGGTGTTGCAGATATGAAGATGCATTTAATAGGTTTGCAGAGGAGATCAATAGTTTAGCATCTTACCAATGGTGGGAAGGATCCTTTTACAGCATACTTTCTATCATTGCCTATCCATTTTCCTGGACATGGCTGCAGTGGTGTCGTAAAAAGAAAATACAGCGACTACGTGAGTTTGTTAGATCAGAGTATGATCATGCTTGCTTGCGCTCATGCCGTTCCCGTGCTCTGTATGAGGGCCTTAAGGTTCCCTTTTTTTTTAATCTTTTTTACCCTTTTAACTAACCGAAATTTTATTACGAGTTTTGGAATTTATAATGCGGTTTCCTGAAGAACTGTGTTATTAGACCTATTTTTAATGTTGTCCTTTAACTACCCCAAAAAACCCCTATCTTTTGTTGGTTTCTAAACCGTGTTAAAACCCCAAACCCCACACAAACGCTCAAAGACCCCACCTCCACTGTCCAATTACAGTTCCTTTTTAAACTAGCTGCTAAACTTTTCGTCATCGATGGCATTTTTTTTTCTGGCAGTTTTGACCCATTAGCTTATAAATGGGCCGATCTGGTTATCTTTGATCTCTACTGGGTCAAGCATTTTCGTTTTAAATACTTAAATGGAAAAGAAATTGATCAAATGTGTCAAAAGTCACCAAAAGTTAATAATAATTTTTTTCAAAAAATTGAATAATATTGAATAATAGAACTTCTTAAGCATATTTGATACACTTATTAATTTATTATTTATGTAAGATTTAATCTTTTTGGACAGAAAGTGTTTCGAGTCAACTTGATCTGTTTTGACTTGTACCAAAGCTTACCTGTTTTGACCAGAACACATTCTTAACTGGTTATCCAGCCTGCCTGACCCTCCCATTTTGCCATCTCTAGCTAGGCATGTCAATGGATGGATATGGATTGGATCATGATACGATCCATTAGTGATCCAACTTAAATGGATCATGATCTGATCCATTAGTGATCCAACTTAAATGGATCATGAACCGATCCATGATCCAACATAATGGATCGTGATCCGATCCATATCCATAAAATTTTAAATGGATGGATCATTATCTGGATCGATCCATTATATATATTTATTTCATCTCTAGTTTATAAAATGTAGATACTTCAATGAAAAATTCAAGCCCACACAGACACAACGAAACAAACATGGTTGATCTATAAATCATAATAAATGCTCATCCAGACCTGTAATCACTAATTCCCATTCAAACTTCAAAATACTTGTACAAAGAGCATAAGAATTTGTACGTTTTAATTATATCTTATTCTTCTAGAAGTACACGTGTACTCTTTTTAAACTAAAAGATATTTTCTTTCATTTTTTCTTATCCTCATAATTTGAACCCAGACTTGAGTGAAACTCCATTACTGCAATTGAGCTAGGCAATTGCGAATTTGCGATTTTACTTATTTTATATGATATTCAAATTATAAATGTAGGTTTCATTGTCTAAATACAAACAGATGGGTGGCGGTGGTAAAAAAAAGGTAAGTGAGGAAATTTAAATGGATCAATCCATAAAATTATTTGGATTAATGGATCAACTCATTGGATAAGTTAATGGATTGATGGATACATATATTGATCCATTAAGTTGTATAAATGGATTTAGATGGATTGGATATGGATCTTGATCCAATCCATTGACAGCCCTTCTAGCCTGAGTTTTTTTCTCTAGACGCCACCCAAAGTCTGTAATATGTGTATCTCAGGTGGCTGAATGCTTTGAGCTTGAATTGAGATTCATTGCAGGTGATCGTCCAACTACATTATGACACCACTAAACAACTCCCGAATCTTGGTGTTTTTTGATAGTCTGATATTCAATTTTACTATAGTTAATTACAGTTTGAACAACCACTAGGTGATTAAAACATGGCATTTTATTTTTTTGTTAAATTGCAGGTCTCAGCAACTTCTGATATGATGCTTGCTTATGTGGATTTTTTCCTTGGTGGAGATGAGAAGAGAGATGACCTTCCTCCTCCACTTCATCAGAGATTTCCCCTCTCTTTAGTTTTTGGAGGAGATGGAAGTTACATGGCTCCTTTTGTTCTTCATAGTGACAATATTATAACCAGCCTCATGAGTCAGGTTTGGTTTGATTCAATGTCTGACCCAGAAACACAATTTGACAGTCCTATCTAGAAGTGGCAAAATGGACGGGTCGTACTGTTGGTTAAAGGATCAAAATGGGTATCCTTAGACCAATTTGTTTAGCAATAATTTAGTTTTTGAATAATATGATTTAGGAGATTTTATGCTTTTAAAATACTCATAAAGCAACTTCTCACCCTTTTGAGGTTTGACCCAGTTGACCAGTTTCCTTTTTAGTTTTTATAATATTTAGAATTATAGGACCTGTTATGTATCAACCCATTTATAAGTAAATTTGTCCAAATAGCCATCTTTAGTGCTTTGAGTTTTAAGCCGATCATGTTCTCTTCCTTTTCTTTTTCAGTCTGTTCCCTCCACCATTTGGTATCGGTTGGTTGCTGGTCTAAATGCTCAGCTACGCCTTGTGCGGTGTGATCAACTGAAGTCAACTTTTGCACCAATTATCAGTTGGATTGACACATTTGCAAATCCAACTTTAAGTGCCCTACATATACGTATTGATTTAGCTCGTTTTCAATCTACCGCCTCTGGCTATTATCAGTTTGGATTGGTTGTTTCTTCTGTTACGAATGAGCGGACGTCATCTTCAACTGGCAGGCCATCAGGTTTACCTGAGGTGCAGTCAAGGTATTCTTGTTTTTTACCCTTTGGCGGAGGTGGCATTTTCAACCTTATGGACGAGTATTTTGGCTTGTGTTTTATCTCAACACATCTCAAATTGTTTAAATAAAAAATACAGGTTGAAAGTCACCCAAAGTCTATTTTTAATGCGTACAACCTCCTAACTTGATTCATTCAAAGATTTAGTTTATTATTGTAGTAATCTTGCTTGTGGTTCGACATGACATGTACTAAAAAGAATATAATAAAAAAAAGTCGGTTGAAAACAAAACTGGGATGAATATAACAATGACCATCTCTGGACCGAAATCATAACAGGTTAGATTCCAAGATGAAGCACTTCCTATAAAAGAATCACATACACCTCTTGGAGGGGAAGATATGTGTCCCTTGTTGGCATCTGGCATAAACCATGTGGATTAGGAGAACTTAATGGCATGCTTTAAGTTAAACATGTTTTGACCCATTACCCAACCTGTTTACCTCTATTATGTGTAGTTTACTCTACCAAACTGTCCGGGATAATAATTTCATACTTTTGACATGGTGTGCAGCTATTTTTCTAGTTATCACATTAGAGCTGAAGAGCTTAGACGAGAGTCCGAACCTTTGATTTCATATAGAAGAGCATCAGGATGGATTCTAAATAGCAGTAGCTTACGAACACTTAGAGAGAACATGTTGTGGTACCCTTTATCTTTTGTTATTTGCAACACCAAACCAATAGGTCATCAGGTACTTCAAGTTCTTCTGATTCGTGTCAAATTATATGGTTCTTTTTTTCTTTAATATTTACTGAGATAATGATTTATTACTATTCATGGCAGGACCTCGTTGGGTTGGTGATTTCTATACTTCTTTTAGGAGATTTTATCCTTGTCTTGCTCATGTTACTTCAGCTTTACTCTAATTCTATGGTGGATTTCATTTTGGTGTTATTTCTTCCGCCTCTGGGTATACTTCTTCCATTCCCAGCTGGGATTAGTGCTTTATTTAGTCATACACCGAAGCGTTCTTCAGGACTTGCACGTTTTTATGCTCTGTGGAACATCACATCCCTGGTGAATGTTGTAAGTTCTCTACTCCTGAGTCCTGACACTTGAATGTTCATTTGGTGGTGGTTGGTGTTTTTTCTGGCTGATTTAGCTATGAACAGGTCAATTGAGTTTTTTGCTGTTTAGAGTGAAATGACAAAAAAATAACAGGTTATAAACGTGTCAAACAGGTCGAACAAATCCAAAACTCTTTCATAAAACATTAGGTTAGTGTTAAAATAATATTTTGTTTGTAATTATATTTCATAAACTAGATACAGTTAAAAATTCAATTAGCTAAATAAGAGGCTAATATTTTAAATGGGTTGTTGGGTGCCCATGTCGAACTACATTGGGCTTGTGGCAAAGCTTTTGGGTTAACTTTTTTTCTTAAACATAATAGTTCTATATCTATTCATTTAGACTGTTAGGAACAAAAGAAGTAAAGATAAAATTACTTGTAACGCTTCTGTACAGAAATAAAGTCTTGCTTCTTTGTGAAACAGGTTGTTGCCTTCATATGTGGATATTTTCATTACAAGAATCAATTCCCGCCCGACGACAATAATTCAACTGTTTTGTCGTGGAGCATTAGCATGTAATTTAATATTTGTTTGTATCTTCATTTATCATTTAGTTGTGGTATTAATGTATGCTGGTTTGTGGCTGCAGGGATGATGGCGGATGGTGGATGCTATCATTTGGGCTGTTTCTGTGCAAAATAATGCAGGCACAGTTAATAGATTACCATGTTGCTAATCAAGAAATTCAAGATCGAACATTATACTGTAATGACCCCGACACTTTTTGGCAGTCATAAGAATCCACAACCCAAGTATGATTACACAAATTTTTCTAACACTTTTTTGGCAGTCTTAGAATCCACAAACCTTGATACAACCACATACTGGCTTAGGTTTAGATCAGGGATTAACGGTTTGTGTCCTACTCCTATATTCTTTTTGAGACAGGGATCTTGAAATGTTAGATAGTTAGTTTTGTTATAAAATTTCATTCATTGTTTTTGCCCTCATTTTGGTGTCAATTTGATCCTCGTTGTACACGAGTATGAATTGCCCAGTTTTTGTGTTGGTATATATGTCCTCCGTGTATACCGATTCAGTAGTGGAACCATAAAGTATATAAAATAAAGAGTAATAATCGTAAGAAAAATTGTTATGCTTCTGTTGTTACATACATACATAGATAGATACAAATCATCATTTTTATTGTTTGATTACTACATACTTAGTAACTGAAAACTAGGTCTTTTTTGGCCGGAGCAAAAGTTCACGTACACAAGATTAAATGATGTCGTTATAATTGCATATTTTTATTCCTTTTTTTTTTCTCGGCACATGTAAAGTCAAAATGATGGAAAACCCTTTTGGTGTTTTTGTTGGAAGCTGACATCAGTACCCGGGTTAGTTACAATAAAAGGAAAGCCATATCCACTCTCATTACTTTGATGGTTCATTTTTTGTTTTTCTTAAAATGATTGCCCATTTTAATTATAAAAAAAAACATTTTATTATTATATTTTTATCTATTTTATTCTTAATTAATTATCATCATTAATATTTTTAAAGGCAAACTACCTTAAATACTGAATTTGATTATTTATTAATTCAAATAGTTCATTAAATATACACGATCTTATGTTCTACTCGTATTTTTTTTATTTTTTTTTGGAGTAACTAGCTAAACAAAGAACGTGTGGGCTATATTCTTGTTCTAACAGAATCAAGCTGTAATAGTGTAATAATTTGAAATATAAAATAATGGCATGTATGTTATACGTTACTCCATCCATTTTATTTTTATTCTTTACCTTATTATTTTTGTTTGGTTCAAAATAATGCTTCATTCTTCACAAAAATGCATTTGTTACTCTTACCTTTAATTAATTACCGCTATTATTATTTTTCAAATTATTAATGCAAGGATATAACTGACAATTTATCATCTAAAAGTTTCATTAATTACATCTTAAAACAAATGATTTTTATTTACGGACGATTATAATGATTATAATGAGATGTAAAAAGTATATATTATATTATAAATTAAATTATCTATAATATCTTATAAAAATTGTAGCTACTTGTTTAATTACTTAAATTTTATATATACAAAATGACAAATATACCAAAAAACATAAACAGGATGCCGCCGAAGATCTAAAACCGGAATGTAGGTGAACCGTTCACTAATACCGCCGATTTGGCAGTAGACAGGATGCCATAAATCCATTTGCACCACCTCCTCGGGAAACCAATACGGTCCATAATTGAAACCGTCGGGACCCGGTGCCCAATCGTCCCCACATCCAAACAC
>JAOEHQ010007648.1:0-17211 GCA_025447715.1 Asclepias incarnata
CCCCTTTAGCAGCGACGTCGCTGCTAAAGAGGTGGTCGGGTTACTAATTTGCCTGGTCGGTCCACCAGAGGCCTTTATTTTACATACCAGAAAACAACTGACAAAGAAAACGAACTATTCACTTAACCGAAAAAAAAAAGTGACGAAGTCCAAGCGAAGAGGTGATGCCAAACCACCACGCACAAAATTACCAAAAAGAATTAAAAATTTGTGATGATCGAAGTATTTGGTGCCGCTGTATTAGCCCGTTTTTAAAAGAACTATCTGAATGGCGGCAAATATTTGTTCAAACATGTTTGACTCGACCCAACAAGAACAAAAACAAAGAAACATATGCAACCTTCTTCTTTCTGCAACTAAATCAAGAAACATCCGTACAGGTTTACAGCTTCATACCCATATCCTAAAATCAGGGTATCAAGCAATCCCAATCATTTCTCACTACTTAATCAACTTGTATTCCAAAACCCAACTCCCAATTCATTCCCAACTTGTTTTCGAAGAAACCCATATCAAAACATCAACTACTTGGAGTTCAATCATCTCTTCTTTTGCCCAAAATGAACTCCCATTACTTGCCCTTCAATATTTCAAGAAAATGGTCGAATTTGGGGTTCGACCCGATGATCATATATTCCCTAGTGCAACGAAAGCTTGTGGATTTCTTTCTAGTTGTAATGTGGGTCGGGCTGTGCATTGTTTTGGGCTGAAAATTGGGTATGGGTTTGATGTGTTTGTTGCTAGTTCGGTTGTGGATATGTATGCGAAATGTGGTGAGATTGTGGATGCGCGTAAGGTGTTTGATGAAATGCCGGTAAGAAATGTTGTTTCTTGGAGTGGGATGATTTACGGGTATGTTCAGTTTTGTGAAAATGAAGAGGCGTTGGTTCTTTTCAAGCGAGCGTTGTTTGAGGAAGTGGAAGTTAATGATTTTACGTTTACTAGCGTTGTTCGTGTTTGTGGGAGTACGACGTTGCTTGGGTTAGGGAAACAGTTACATGGGTTATGTTGGAAGTTGAGTTTTGATTCGTCTAGCTTTGTTGGGAGTTCTTTAGTTTCAATGTATTCAAAATGTGGTATGATTGAAGCGGCTTATCGGATTTTTGATGAGATACGTGATAGGAATTTAGGTATGTGGAACGCAATGCTTATAGCTTGTGCTCAGCATGGGCATACAAATAAAGCATTTGATTTGTTTCAAGAAATGGAAAGTGGCAGCATGAAACCAAATTTTATTACGTTTTTATGCATGCTCTATGCGTGTAGCCATTCAGGACTAGTCGAGAAAGGTAAGTATTATTTTGACCTAATGAAGAAGTATGGCATTGAACCAGGTGATCAACATTATGCGTCAATGGTGGACATATTGGGACGAGCTAATAAACTACAAGAAGCACTCTCGATTATAAAAGAAATGCCGATGCAACCTACAGATTGTGTATGGGGAGCGTTACTAACCGGATGTAGACTTCATGGAGATACAGAATTAGCAGCTTATGCTGCTGACAAAGTGTTTGAGTTAGGCCCCGTGAGCCCGGGTATGTATGTTTTGTTATCAAACGCTTATGCTGCTTCTGGGAGATATGAAGATGCAGCTAGAGCTAGAAAGTTGTTACGAGATATAGGGTTAAAAAAGGAAACAGGTTTAAGTTGGGTTGAGGAGGGTAGTAGAGTTCATACATTTTCTGCAGGGGACAGACGCCATTCTAAATCCAATGAGATTTATAAAAAACTGGAGGATTTGGAAGATGAGATGGAGAAAGCTGGTTATGTTGCTGATACTAGTCATGTTTTAAGAGAAGTGGGTGGCGAAGAGAAAAATATGGCGATCAGATATCATAGTGAAAGATTAGCTATTGCGTTTGCTTTAATTACATTTGAGGACAAAAGGCCGATAAGAGTTATGAAGAACTTGCGTATTTGTGGTGATTGTCACACTGCGATAAAGTTTATGTCGAAATGCACAGGAAGAGTGATCATTGTGAGAGATAATAATCGGTTTCATACATTTGAGGATGGGAAATGCTCTTGCAGTGATTATTGGTGATTAACTTGTTAGGTTTGGACCCTAAAGAGATGGGAATTTATTGCTACATTAGTAACGTTCAAAGTGTATCGCAGCACTCAAATGATTTATTTTGATGCTTAACATTCTTTGGCCGTCTAAACGCACAGCGTGTGAATCAAAGCTGCTCTTGCTTGAATTTTGATTTGCAAAACTTTCATAGTTGTATCATCTTGATTTCCAAGATGATACGACAATGAAAACAAATAGTAAAAACAAGAAGAAACAGTAAACACTTATAAGGATGACGTGTCACCACTACAAAAACAAATTAATAAAAAATTATATTCCATATTAAACAAAAATAATAATAAAAATAAGAAGGTTAATTCAGGGGTGTGATCAACCAAGGGAGGGTTTTATGTATATCTTCTTTCTATGTGATGTTGGGCTAGTCGTTATTCCTTTTATTATTTGTTTATTTATTAACATAACATTTTCATTATTGATTCTTAATTAAGGCAGATTATTTTTTACAAGAATCTTTATATACTGTTGTTTGTTGTGCCACCTTTTTTGTGTTGAATATTTTGTGTTTATTTGAAATGATGGTAACAGATGGTATTGTTTATCTAAGGGGGAAAATCCAAAGAATTCCCTTGTGGGTCTTATTTCAGGATACCAGGTAATTAAATAGTGTTGTATAAAAAAGTTAGAAACTTTTCATATGGGTTTTGTGAATTTTGGATTAATTTTGTTTTTTTAAAGGTTTTATTGTCTTGATCTGATGATAAAGTATTGAATCTTGGAACAATATTTTGTTATTTTTTGTGATGTGTGTTTCTACCAACATATCGATTTAGGTAAGCCACTGACTAAATGGTTGTCAGGTCATTTTAGAGTACTTGGTGTAGTCACGCGGACCACAGTGAGAAAACTTGTCACCGAAAGCATAACCATACTGAACCATCAAGTGTTTGCTTGTGATGACGCTCTTGCGGTTGTTTGGCATTGCTGCTTGTTTTTTGCAAGTAAATAAGCAATTTTGAGATTTGAATGGAGAAAGGTGTTTATGCGTATCTACTTAGTTAGGATGAAATGATATATTTTCACTTAATAGTTTAAGATTGCTTGCTTCAAGCTAACTACTTGGTGGACTCGATATTATAAGTTTATTCACAATCCATATAGTGAAATAAGTTATCTTCACTTATCTAAGAGGCTATTTAAATAAGCAAACACCCCCTAACTGAAAATGAAGTTTAAAATTTGATGAAATTTGGTGGACTTTTCTATACTGTAGGGGTGCTTTTAGCAAAGATGAGTTGAATTCGGAAATAGCGCAGATTGCAGTCCCTGCAGCACTAGCCTTAATGGCAGACCCGATTGCTTCTTTGATAGACACGGCCTTCATTGGCCATTTAGGTTAGTTATTGTAAGTACTATGTTTAACTTGTAATTTATATGCTGTTTTGGCTATTGAAAACTTAAAGGTCTTAATATATAGGGCCTGTGGAGCTTGCTGCTGTTGGGGTTGCTATAGCTATTTTCAATCAAGCTTCAAAGATTGCTATATTCCCACTTGTGAGTGTAACGACTTCATTTGTAGCTGAAGAAGATAGTTCTACAAGTTCAACGCTCAATGACATCGAGTTGGTAGAGGGATCATCTTCAAATATTGAGAAAGTTTTGTTGCTTCCAAAACCTCGTATGATTAATTTAACAACCCACACTTAACTCTTTGAGTGGCTGAGTTTTGAGCATCATATTTTGTTTTTCTTATAATAACCTTTTATTTGCTTCTTCAAACACTATTTAGACCCTAGATTATCTGAAGATTAAAATCAAAAATCAGTTTTTATTCACTTTTTCTGTTAATATATATATATATATATATTTATGGTTTATTAGTTGACATTCTTTTTGGTACTTGACCAGATACTATGAACAAGATGTTGACTAATATGGACCAAGTGCACCATAAGCGAAGGCATATCTCATCAGCTTCATCGGCGTTGTTGATAGGTGCCATGCTTGGTCTCATCCAAGCTTTTTTGCTCATTGTCTCTGCAAAACCATTATTAAATTATATGGGTATAAAATCTGTAAGTCTTAGGTTTACTCATTTATTTTAATGAAAATTTTTACAAAATTCTAATTTATTTCCCTGCCCTGGGAAAATTTGCAACTCTTAAGAAATTTCCCAGTTAAATTTACCTATTTTCCCACTACGATCGGCACAATAGATTTAGGTCCAAACTATCCCTTTATATTGTCTTTGCCAGAATATTATATATGATATTTTTGACAAATATAAAAGATAATGCTCATGGGATGGAAGAAGTAAGATAAAGAATATCAACTTTTGAAGTCCATTTTCTACTAATGAAGCAAATGTGAAATGTGAAATGTTTAATGTTTTAGTTTGTTTGATGAAACTAAATCCATGCTGCCAACTTAATTTACCGTTCAGGATTCTCCGATGCTAAGCCCTGCGTACAAATATTTAACACTAAGGTCCCTTGGTGCACCGGCTGTTCTTCTGTCTTTGGCCATGCAGGGCGTTTTCCGAGGTTTTAAGGACACCAGAACACCATTGTATGCAATTGGTAAGTATTCCTATCTTATGTGCTATTTAACAAAAAGGACACATCATTTATAAAAATATCTATACTGTTTGCCAGTTAATAAAATACCCTCTCCTGGTGTTAAATCATGCAATGCCCAATAGTGTCTAATGTTAGTAGGTTTGACATGTGAACTTACCAAGAAACAAAAAACGTTGCAATGTTCATGTGATGGATGAGGCCTCAATTTTGAGATATATATATATATATAATATATATATATATACACTGTAAATGAAAGTAACACCGTTTTGCATTTAGTGGTGGGAGACATAGTGAATATCGTTTTGGATCCGATATTGATATTTGTATTCAACATGAGGGTTACTGGTGCGGCCATTGCTCATGTTTTCTCTCAGTAAGCTCTACACTTTTTAGTTGATATGCAAATTTCTTGATATTATGGTGCCATATTGCATTTTCTTACATACTATTTGTAAAGGTACTTGATCGCAGTGATACTCTTATGGAAATTGATAGAACAAGTTGACCTTTTACCTCCGAATATTAAGGATTTACAACTTGGTCGGTTTTTGAGAAACGGTAAGCATTATTGTTACCTTGTAAAATCATGTGTTCTTTCAAAAAGAAAGCACATTTTGACATTTGTGGTTAAACTTGCAACATTAATTTGAAATTCAAACTTTACGTTTTGTCACTTTTGACAACAAACAATCTTGAAGTAATTTGAATATATGACCACAGAATTTTATTGTATGGCAAGACAAATTTTCACTTGATTATTGAGATATATATATATATATATATATATATTTTCGATAAAGATTTATTATTGATATTAATTAATATGAATTGGGTAAAAGGTTACATTAAAATTTATTGATATTAAGATGACATCAGAAAGCAGTTTTTTGACCACACAAGTTGATTGTATGATCAAACCAGATTTAATGCTTTATAATTGATGAACACTTGTATAACCAGATGATTTGGTATTGCACAATTCAGGATTTCTTTTACTGGTGAGAGTGATTTCTGCAACGTTCTGTGTGACCTTGGCGGCATCTTTGTCAGCCAGACTTGGAGCAACCCAAATGGCTGCCTTTCAGGTCTGCTTGCAGGTTTGGTTGGCAGCCTCTTTGCTTACCGATGGTTTGGCTGTGGCCTGCCAGGTAAAGAAAACGTTACTGCTCAGTTGACAGTTGTAGTAAGACTTTGACTTTTGAAGTCAAATGCTGTATTTTCAAGTTGATGTGTTTTAGGGTAACTTTAACATGATTAATGTTTCCATACACAAAATGTGTTTGAACTTTATCACATTGACTAAATTGTTATTTAGAAACTAAAGAGTGAATATCAAAATTGAAGTTGAAGTTTTTCAGAATTTGACTCAAACGTCAAAGACCCGAAGTCCAATAGAAATTACAAGAGTTTCCCACAACTCCTGTCTTTGAAGCTCAGTCTAGCTTATGGTTTTGTGTCATTTATTCAGGCAATTCTTGCAGGAGCATTTGCAAGACAAGATTACGAGAGAGCCAAAGCAACAGCTGGTCGTGTACTTCAAGTGAGTTTGACCTTTGAAGACTTCCCGGCCAATTTGACCTTTTTACCGGTTTTGTAATAAATGTGTTTTGTTTCAATTTTTGCAGTTAGGTTTGGCTTTGGGACTCATTCTCTCATTCATGGTTGGCATTGGATTGAGTTTTTTGTCAGGAATGTTCACGAGAGATGTCAAAGTTCTGCAAGTGTTAAGTTTAGGCATCCCGGTATCCATTCCTCCCCACTTTGTTTCTTTTTGACAAACATTATCTGAGAAAATGAAAACTGAAAACCGTGGTTCAGCTCTATAAAACTGCATTTGGTTCACTCCAATCTAAAGGCTACAGGCGTAGTACTTTTTGTACCTTTTGATAACAAAGGTATTTATGTAGGGGTGAGCAAAAACCTAACAAAAACCAAAAAACCGATAAAATCAAACCCAAAAAACCGACAACAGAAAAACCAACGGTTTTGGTTTTCTGAAAAACTGAACTTTTATGTTCGGTCTCGGTTTCATTTGAAAACATATCCATAATAACCGAACTAAAAGTATATATTGTTTTGGTTTATTTTGTATTTGTATCATTTTATTGTTACATTATGCTTAGTAAATATATTAATATATTTGAACTTTAGTGTGCAAGTCAAAATCAATTGTATGTTTTAGGTGAAAATTCACAACCATATCAATATCAATTCGGTATACAAAAATAGAATACCAAATTCATCACCTAAAAGATAGAATTAGTTAAGTAAAACTAATTGTATGTTTTGAGTTTCTTTATCATATTATCTGATTAACAATTGAACGTTCTATTTTAAAATTGATGAGCTAAAATTGTTTATAAAAAATAACTTTAGAAAGCAAACAAAAAAACTGAAAAAAACTGAACTGAAACCAAATCATAAACCGGAAAACTGAACCGACCAAACGAACCGAAAGGTTTTTGGTTTTCAAAATCCAAACTTTTCGGTTCAGTTTTAGCCAAAAACTGAACCATGCTCATCCCTGTGAGGAAAAAAAATTAAGTTGCTAATGCATCCTACATATTTGGTGCGTCAGTTTGTTGCAGCAACGCAACCCATAAATTCTTTGGCATTTGTTGTTGACGGGATTCACTATGGCGCATCTGATTTTCGCTACGCTACCTCCTCAATGGCAAGTCCATTTTCTCTCTTTCTTTTTCTCGCTTCCAAGTGTGTACATGAATCTAAACTTTCTCTTTTATAGATTTTAGTAGCGTTAGCAAGTGTGGCATGCTTATTGCTCTTATCATCACATTTCGGGTTTGTGGGCATATGGGTTGCATTATCGATCTTCATGAGTTTACGAGCAATGGCCGGTGTTTGGAGGTAACATTTTGGTCTAAAATGAAACTTAAGATAAAAAGAAGTTAAAGAAAAGTCTCTATGTGCATTTCAACTTGCAAAGTTATTATATTCAAGACTTGCTATAACCTTCTGGTTTAAGCATGTATTATTTTACATTTTTACCTTTCCGATTTGCAGAATTGGAACTGCAAGTGGACCATGGAGTTTTCTCGACAAATATTAGGCTCTCGATATCAAGGTCTCCTCTTTTGTGTTCATTATTTACCCTGAAGTTGCATCACTAGCCAACTTAAGTATCCGTTTTTAAACTTCACAACAAAGATCCAACCATTAGTGCATCCTCGGCCACCTGGAAAGAAAAGCTGTAATACACTTGGATAATTAAAGGGAGATGATATGTAAACAACACTACTTTGTGATATACAACAATCATATTTTCACACAGTTGTATATTGTGCACTATGCTACGTGTACTGTATATAAGTATATAACTGTATATCGTTAAATTGTTATTCCATTTTGTTACTGAAAGGAAAAAATAGTTTTTAAGAATGTGCAAAACATGTACGGTATATTTCTTGGAACAAATATCATGTGATATGTTTATGTAACATAGATATTGAATACCAACTATCATATCAGTTTGTATGTATAGTTCTTGTAGTTTAACAAGTGAAATTTGGTTGCATTTTGTGATCAATGGCAGACTTGATTGGTTATTTGTTTTTACCGGATTTCGGAAAGAAAAGCAAGAACATATGAACGAATAAAATTTGGGACTCGAACTATTTCAAGAGATCTAAGCTTAAACATTATGAATTTTAAGAAAACTCTCGGGTAATTCACCTTAACTGCTAAAATAGACTCTACAGATCGAGATGGGTCATACACATGATGCATATAAGCATATTCACATACATATATGCCTGTATGTGTATATGCATACGTGTGTATGCTGTGTAGAATTAACAAAAGCTCGTTTCCTGCAGTTTTGTTCACTTCTAAGTTGCTCAGATGCTCAAAACTACACAACGTTAAAATATTTTCGGCCACACCTGCATTCTCTTCTTCGATTGAAAAAGGATACCCGGTGAACTCTGCTAGCCTCTTCACATTAGTCGCAGGGTCCGTTTTCAAATCTTCATATTTCAAGAATAGTACTCTGTCTGGCCTTTCCAAGCTTGCTTTCCAATATCCCAATATATGATCCCAATACGGTCCATAATACGAAATACCCTCACAAAACTCTTCAAACGCCTCCACAAATGGTGAATCTTCCACAGGTACCTTTAAAGCTTCTCTTAGGTAACGGTAATGAGAAACTACAACATCTTTTGTGTTCCGATATATGTAAACTATCTTGCAGTTTGAATCTAGGACGGATTCTGGCAATGAGGGGTAAGGAAGGTGTGTGACTACCAATGGAAATTTGGAGTTCTTGTGGTTGTGTTCAATCTTATCAAGATCTAACTCTAAGCAAGGAACACATTCATGGATCAAGGTTGTGAGCAAAGGACTAGTGGATGCATCAACTTTTTTCGGGTTACAATGGAAAATGCCAAGCCCTTTAGCCAAGTTGTGCCGGTTTTGGGGCAACTGCATAGTAATACATCACTAGGCTCAGCCTTGTAGTTTTGGTGAGCCGAAAATCCTCCTAAATGGAACAAGTGTGGGAACCAAAAGTCCTGATTCTTGTACCATGTCACCTTGCCTTTCAGCCAGCTGCAGTGGTGTTTTGGACATCTCTTCCATGGTGAAGTTAATATGTTAATATGATGTTTGGCTAGCTTTGGTGACAATAGTGAATTTGTTAACCCTCAATTTATAGATAACATATATAAGAAAATGAATCTGAGAAAAATGTTTCTCTCAATCAATGTTAGCTTTTAAAACTGCAAGTATCCATAAGGTATATATAAAAACAGTGCACCTACTATTATAATAACAATGTAACTAATCTCAAGTTGGCCACTTCAATTATGTATATCCTTTTCCAAACTAGTACTCAATTACCAAAAGTTGTAGAATTCATGACTTGGACTCGACTCGGCGAAGGAGAGCAGGAGTTTTTGGAAATTTGGACTCGACTCAAGGGGTACCGGATTGGATTTTTTATATATAAAAAATAGTTTTTGAAATTATATCTAATAGAAAATTAGAAATATACTGGAAACTTCAAGTATAGGGACCAAGGGCGGATTTATGTGATACATAAGGTATGCACTTGCATACCCTTTGCAAAAAATTGGTATGTGTGTTCGATTTGGGAACCCTTTTGCTAGTGAACTTAAAAAGGGACCCCCATTGCAAAAACATACAAACCACAGGGACCAATCTTGCATTTAACTCTATAGTTTTTTTGGAATTTTTAAAGAAAGAATCCACAAGTGCATACCTTATGAAAAATGTGTGTATACCTTTTCTTTTAGAACCAATTCGAATGACTGTTAAAATAGTGGGATTGATGAAACATAAGATGGTGTTAAAGTTATCTAGTTTAGAAGGGGGAGGGCTGTTATATGGTGAAAAGAACAGGGGAAGGGTTTTCAGAGGATTGGAAGATGGTGTTTGACTTGTTTCTTTACTTTCATTTATAATTAAAGTTTAAAGTTTGGGTAAATTCATTTTTTCCTCTTAACATTGTATATTATCACACGCAATGTTTTAAAAACCGGACCGAATCGGTCGGTTCGACCGGTTGCACCGGTGTTCGGTCAAGAGGCCGGTTTTTTAAACCCAGTTTTTTAGTGGTTCGGCTCAATGGTTTGAACCGGCCGGTTTTCCGGTTCAACCGGTTTTGTATTTTTTTAGTTTTTTTTTTGTGATTTTTTTGATAATGTATATACTTTAATGTTATTTTTAGTTGTTTGTGAACATTAAAACATATAATTATTTGGTATTATTTTTAATAGAATGTAACATGTTTAGTAGCATTTAAAAAAGGAAAACAAAAAAAATACCAAACGGTTGAACCAGCCGGTTCGACCGCTCGCGATTGATTGGCCGGTTCGACGAAAAGTTCGATTTTTAAAACATTGATCACACGTATATGTTTTGTCTTATATTCTACTTGTAGTTGTACACTTGCCTTTCATGATTACATTACAATAATATTTAAGAGTGAATGTTACACATTTTTATTATATTTATGTATTGACGAGTGCCCTTTTTAGTAAAATTGTCAAAGATATGGATTATGGAGATACGCTTTGACATGATTAATAGGCAAAAAGCCATTTTTAAGTGTTTACGGGCACCACATGCTAAGGATTTTCTCCTTGCTATCCCTATAGATGGGTTAGGGCAGCATATGTCACCGGTGGAGTATCGTACTATTCTGAAATACCATCTTATGATCTCCCAATTTCCTAGTGATTAGATATGCCCTGTTTGTCGCAAGGCGTGTTTGGATTCTTTTGGGGAGCATGCGGTACACTGTAGAGAGCTCCTGGGGGTTCAAGTACAGACACGATTTGGTTATGGATGTTCTCTTTGACATTTTCATGCGGGTTGTGATTTCAACAAAGAAATAAGCGCTAGTGAATTTTTGACTGTCCCATTGGAAGGAAGGTCAACACCCAGACTAGCTGACATTTTGGTCTTTGGATGGATGGAAGGGCAACATGCTTGTGTGGATCTTACAGGGCTTAGGGTGTAGTACATTCACAGTTGGTTATGCTGCTTTAAAAGCTGCTTTATGCAAAGTGGCCAAACACGAGAAGGTGTGTTTTGAAAACCAACATGTGTTTATATCATTTGCATTTGATACCTTTAATTTTCTCGCATCTGGGGTCGTTGAGCTACTTGGCAGGATCCAATGGGTCATGCACAGTAACGTTATGATGCCAAGATTCATGAATGTAGTTTTTAACGTCTTGATTTTGCAATACAAAAAGGTTTAGCAGCGCAGCTTGTTGCACGTTTGCATTCTATTTCTATGTAAAATTTCTAAAGTTGAATGAAATATATATTATGTTATTAAAAAAAAATGTGAAGTTAAAATATATTTTGGAAAAGGACACGTGTCGCTTTAAGATTGTGTCATGTGTCATCGTTAGACCCCTTCAATCCTGTTTTAATATATTGGTAGATATTTATATATATATATATATATATATATATACACTAGGTTTTTAGCTCGCACGATGCGCGACAGTTTTAAAATTGATTTATTTAGTTAATGGTGTAACCATAATATAAGTTTGTAGATTTGACTTTTCATGTCAAACATCTACATAACGGATAAGGATTCTCGGAAGTTATCTCAACTTGAGAGGTCAAATTAGAAAGATCTTAACCCTTGGATTAAAATCAATGATCAAAATTCAAAGATTGATTTTAATCTAATGGTCAAGATTATCTCAATTTAACTAGTCAAGTTAGGATAACTTGAGATAATCTCAATCCCTACATAACATTATTTCAATTTAAATTAATAATAAATAACAAGAAAATGAACCCGTGCTTCGCTACGGTTTTTTCAGGTTTAGTTTTTGTTAACAACAAATTATATAACATTTATTTTGATTATATGTATGCATTATAATATCTTATTATATTTTTTTCAAACATCAGTTTTTAAAAAAATTATAAACTTATGTATCATTAAATAATCTAATTATAAAAACCGGCAAAAATATGATGCATAAATCCGAATCAAGAGACTCATCTTTACGAATTGTTTGAAGAATGAAAATGTTATAGTTTATCTATTTTATATTTAAAATCAAAACAATACATGTCAATATCTTTTTACAATAGTAGTTTAAGCCTTCGATTTTAACATTGTACATAGAGTGGAACATTTACTTTTTCATTGATGAAATCAAAAAGTAAAATAAACTTTAGTTTCATTTTTTTACGAATGGAACTTTAGCTGTTGATTAAAATTATATATTATGGGTTGTGATCCCTTGGAAACCATAAATCTGGAAAATATTGGGGGACAAATCTGGTCCCTTGATCTAAATAAAATGGACAATCCAGATTAAAACATAAAAATAAAGGAAGAAGGGTATTATGGTAATTTTGCGTCACCTTTACCAATTATTTACAATACACGACCAACACAGATCTGAACAATAAACACCGTAACAGGATTTGTAATTGTATATATTTATTGTATTAAATAAACCAACATTACAAGGGATATATATAAGAAACATAATTACACTTTATATCCCTATACTATAAACTATAATATAACTCAAACTCTTCTAATATCCCCCCTCAAGCTAAGGCCGGGAAACGACCTGTAGCTTGGACCGTAAGTAGAGAAAACGTTGTGTTAACAGTGGCTTAGTGAAGATATCTGCTATCTGATCATCAGTTGAGATAAACTGAACTGAGAGTTGACGTCTAGCAACCCGTTCGCGAACAAAGTGAAAATCAACCTCTACATGCTTTGTGCGTGCATGAAATACAGGATTTGCTGATAAATAGGTGGCTCCCAGATTGTCACACCATAAGTTAGGTACAGATTTCAATGGAACATGAAGCTCACGCAGTAATGTTTGAAGCCATGTGAGTTCAGCAACAGTGTCTGCTAAGGCTTTGTACTCGGCCTCTGTGGAAGACCGAGATACAGTTTTCTGCTTACGAGCAGACCACGAAACAAGGTTAGAACCGAGATAAATGGCATAGCCCCCGGTGGATCGACGGTCATCCGGGCAACCAGCCCAATCAGCATCAGAGAAGGCATTGACCGCGTTAGATTTAAACGCGCTATCTGTATAAGCATGGAGAATCACACTAGAATCATGTTTGAAAGAAAGACCAAAAGTAACCGTCCCTTGTAAGTATCGCAAGATGCATTTAACCGCGGACCAGTGGTTCTCCGTAGGAGAATGCATAAATTGACAAACCTTATTAACAGCAAATGTGAGATCAGGACGTGACAGAAGAACATACTGAAGGGCACCAACGACCTGCCGGTATTTCACCGGATCAGAACACGGTGGACTATCCCCAAGGGCAAGATTTGCCGTAGTAGTGAGAGGTGTTGGAACAGGTTTAGCCTTGGAAAGACCAGCACGGTCAAGCAACTCAAGGATATACTTCTTCTGTGACAAAATAACATCTTTTCCGGCTCGTAATATCTCAACACCCAAAAAATAAGATAAGGGACCAAGATCTTGGACCGCAAAGGACTGGCTGAGACGTTGTACCACCGAGTCGATAGCCTTAGGGTTGTTCCCGGTCAAGATAATATCATCAACATAGACTAACATATATAAAAGAGTTCCCCCTGACGATAATATAAACAAAGATGTATCAGTCTTCGAGCCAACAAAACCAAGATCACTAAGGGCCGAGGAAAGCTTATGAAACCACGCTCGCGGTGCCTGTTTTAAACCATACAAGGACTTGTGAAGAAGACAAACATAATCCGGTTTGGATTGATCAATAAAACCAGGAGCCTGTTGTAAGTAAACAGTTTCTTTCAAGTCACCATGTAGAAACACATTTTGCACATCAAGTTGACGTAAGGACCACTGTTGTGTAATGGCAAGAGAGAGAACAACCCTGACAGTGGTATGTTTGACCACCGGACTAAAAGTCTCCTGGTAATCTATACCAGCTTGTTGGCGAAAACCCTTAGCCACAAGGCGCGCTTTATAGCGCGTAATAGTGCCAGTGTGATCACGCTTTAGTTTGTAAACCCATTTGCAGTCAACTACATTCATACCAGGCACCCGTGGAACTAAAGTCCAAGTTCCATTACGCAGAAGAGCTGAATACTCTTCATTCATTGAGGCACACCACTTTGGATGTTTGCTAGCAACGGTAAAGGAGGCAGGTTCGTTCTCGGTAAAGGAGGAATCTGTGTGGAAGGAAGATATGTTATGAGGTGTAGTGCGTTTGGGATTTTGGCGCAGGTTTGCCGGGCGTTGTCTGATTTAGGGCTGGTTAGGTGGGGCGGGAGTAGTTGAGGAGGGAGGTAATTGGGTCGGGATTTGGGCTATGGGTTGGGATTGAGATTGAGCATGTTGGGTCGTGGTTTGGGAAGAAGTAGTAATAGGTGTTGGAGCTGGTGTGGGATCAGGTGTAGGTGAATGAACTATTGTAGGCTGAGGAGAGTGATTTTGGTTAGGGGAAGGAGAGAAGGAATGACCACGAGGAGTGGATGGTTTAGAAGGTATATTAGGATTAGGATATGTAGAGAAGTATGGGTTAGATGGTTGTGGGGCAGTAGGTGTAGGAGATAGTTGGCGAAAAGGGAAAGAAGACTCATCAAAACGCACATGTCGAGCAACATAGATACGTTCCGACGTCGGATCAAAACACCGATAACCGTGATGAGACGTGCTATATCCTAAGAAAATACATGGAAGAGACCGAAAGTCCATTTTGTGTTTGTTGTAAGCACGGAGATGTGGATAGCAACGACAACCGAAAACCCGAAGAAAAGAGAAATCCGGGTGTCGACCGAAAACCTGTTCAAAAGGTGATATATTTGAGTTTGTGCGAGAGGGCATTCGATTAATAAGATAGACTATTGTGTCAAAAGCAAAATGCCAAAACCGTTGTGGAACACAAGATTGGGCCAATAAAGTAAGCCCGGTTTCGACAACATGGCGATGTCGTCGCTCAACAATACCACTTTGTTCACTCGTATGTGGGCACGAGAGACGGTGATTAATGCCAAGAGAGGAGAAAAATGTTGACAAGTTTCTGAATTCTCCCCCCCCCCCCCCAATCGGTCTGGACAGATTTTAGTTTTGTTTTAAATTGTCTTTCAACCATGACAAGAAACTGTTTACAAATGTCGTGCACATCAGATTTTAAAGCTAAGGGATAAATCCACATAAACTTGGAATAATGATCGACACATAAGAGAAAATAACGATGACCATTAAAAGAAGTAACGGGAGCCGGTCCCCAAACATCACAAAAAACCAAATCCAAAATATTTGAACTTCTAAAGGAAGATGGCAAAAAAGATGAAGTTTTGATGATTTACCAACAGAACATGAATCACAAAAGGAATCAGTACATTTATTTAATAAAGGTAATTGATATTTAAATAACATGGACTTCAAAAGTTGAGGATGAGGATGTCCCAATCTCTGATGTTATGTTGTAGAAGAGACACGGGCAGTAGAAAAAGCAACTTTTGGAATGGCTTGCATCCGCGGAAGGTGGAAGGAATAAAGACCATGTTCACTTGGACCCGTGAGGAGGATACTGCGTGTAGATGTGTCCTTCACACAAAAGAAAGTAGAATGAAATTCAAAAAATACATCATTGTCATGACAAAATTTTTGAACAGAAAGAAGGTTACGTTTAATTTTAGGAACATGAAGCATATTTTGAAGAGAAAAGGTTTTGGTTGGGGAATAAAATTTAGAGGAACCAATATGAAGAATGGGTAAACCCTTACCGTTGCCAACACGAAGATTGTCTTCGCCATAATAAGTTTCAGAATTGTCGAAGTTGGAGAGATCAGGGCTTACATGATGATTAGACCCAGTGTCGGGAAGCCATGGGGAAGAAGCTTGAGATCTGTATTGGGCATAATTTGCAGCCGGTTGTGAACGTGTCCTCAAAGTTGCCGGATCACGGTTGGGGCATTCAGAGGGAACATGGGATATACCGCACCTGTTACATGTACCATAAACAATGTGTTGATTAGTTGCCAAACTGAATTGACTACGATTACCCCCTTGGTTACGGTTGATAGAGTTCCCTCGTCCACGATTGTTGCGGTTGTTTGAGCCACGATTGTTATTAGTGTCTGATCTGTTTGTATAATAGGCCTGTGCTGGTGGTGAACTAGATGGCTGAAGTGTGAAACCAAGCTGATTAGCAAGCTGTTGTATGGCTCTAATGGCTTCAGATTGATTTAGGGACTGGCCAGTAAAGACAGGGGTAGGTTGAGGAGTAGTAGTAGCAGCTGTAAAAGCTTGTGCAGGAGATACATCAGCCGTCTTTTTTTATCATGTAATCATAATTAGACAACAGACCATGAAGTTCGTTAAAAGCAGTTGGAAACTGACGACCTATAAAGCTGGACTTGAATCCATTGTATTCGTCACGTAAACCTGAGATTACTAACATAACAATATCTTTTTCTTTCATCGGCTCACCAATGTTAGCAAGAGCATCTGAGTATTCAAAAGCACGAGTCAAGTAATCAGAAGATGACTCGTCTCCCTTCATGGTGAGTTTCAATAGTTGAGTCTTAAGAGTGTACTCCCTGGAGGAAGTATGAGGAGCATAAACACGCTCCAAGGATAACCACAAGTCTCGTGAGGTCGTCCCCTGTACGTGCTGGAATGAGCTTTCAGAGATAGTAGACAAAATAAGCATTCGAACATGGGCATCATTAGATACCCAAATTTTGTAATTAGGGTTTGGTTGTGGTGGTGTAGCATCAGTATCCTTGTCTTTTCCAGAAGCGGTCTCGGTTTGTATAGTGGCTGATGGACACAAGATAGTACCATCAACATAACCCCAAAGGTTGTTAGTGACCAAAAAAGGATGAATCATGGTTTTCCAATAGCCATAGTTGGTAGGGGTGAGAGTGAATCCAAACTTGTGTGAGTTGTGTATTGTCTTCTCCTTTTGATCAAAGGTAGCAAGAAGAGCCATGTATAGCAGGTATTGTTTCTGCTAGGTTTAGGGTTAGGGATTTTGGCGGCCGTATTGTTTACGTAGCTCTGATACCACAATAAACACCGTAACAGGATTTGTAATTGTATATATTTATTGTATTAAATAAACCAACATTACAAGGGATATATA
>JAOEHQ010007658.1:0-17210 GCA_025447715.1 Asclepias incarnata
ATCATTATTGCAACTAGACTTGAGGTTTGCCTCAAAGTGCAATGTCGTTTTCACACACTACATACATTTTACAATCAGCTGTACCACCAAGTCAAATGACCTCCATGCCCTTACTTAATCACTACTCTTACAACATGTCCCCATTTAACGATCGACAACACTAACGGGAACACAACACAGGTTTTCTACATAATTGACACACTTAAATCTATATAATTACCATATAATAATTCACTTAACACATAATAATTATTAACACATTAAATATTCACATAATTTAAAATGCTAATTAACGGAAGACCAACTTTGACTACGACATAGAATAAAAGAGATCAGAATGATATAATTACTTTTTCCTTAAAATGATTCTGTCCTAAGAATCTACTCAGCAACAAATAAATGCCGGTAATGATCTCTTATCACCGTCTCGGTAATCAATTGAAAACAATGTGGTAAATTAATAAAAAAAAATGTGATAAATTAATAAAAAAAACTCAAGAACTTACTTTATAATCTTTGTTATCTTTTCTTTTCATTTTAAGAAAAATATTGTAAAAGTCTTCGAGTATACTGTATAGTGTATACCTTCCAACCCAAAAATTTGTTTTCACTGAAACTTGTTCATTTGAAAACTTACCTTCCAAACCTACGAACCAAATACACCTTCAGTTTCAAACTTTGCTCCATCTCTTGGTTTGAAGCTCCATTTCTGCCGGACCGACTCAATCTTCCTCTCTGACACTCTCATTTCAGTGACCCGAAATCTATAATGGCAAGTATCCACTAAAGTGTTAATCTTTTAACATCTTTATCATTATGATTGTATATTTCTTTCTTTCTTTTGCTAAAAAACATTACATCTATTAGCTTTTTTTTATAATTAATAAACCCAAATTTCAGTTATTATTATTATATGATATGAAGTTTGTGGACCTATAGAGATGTATGAAAGGTGTCTGATGAAATGCCACAGATAACTTTTTATTATTATATGATGATGATGATATCCAGGAAACTTGTTTGATCAAATGCTTAGTTCAAGTTATCTTGACTTGTTAGAATTTTTTTTTATACTGATTATACTGTACATGGGTGAGGTTGTGGAGAAAAATCTTGTATACGGAGAAATCGGTACGGATTATTCTGGTGCTGACACGTCTCCGGTGTGCCTTTCTTACACTTTTATGTGCTAGTTTTTACAAACTGACACGTGTTGGCACCAAAATCCGTCTGACCCGGTAAAGAGATTTTTTTCCTATTTCCTAAACTCTGGACATTTGGATAATACAAATAAACGGATAATAGAGGAGGTTTTCCCCTGTTTGGTTTACCTGGATGGTGAGCCATTTTTTGACTCGGATGTAGCAGTCTTACCGGGTTTTTATTTGGCCGTGGCCGGTTCTAGCCGTTTCCCTGGTCACCCCCATGATATTTGCTTGGGGTAACATTTGAACTTGAGACCTCTTGTGGGGAAACAAGACTCCTTACCACTAGACCACTTTGATAATATAGATAAGTAAAACATTTTTAAGCTAAGCTCTATAATGATAAGGTGGCACCATATATTAGTATCTCTATAGTTGTATAGGCTTATGCTGATCACCCGACACCCATGTTCCTTTTTTTTATGTGATCATGATACAGCTCTATAACCACTTGAGAGTTATAATGATTCGGGTTATATTGTGTAGGCATTACCTGTTGGATTTTTCGCTTTCTGGAAAACTTGACCTGAAATCTTGTACAATGTATTTTTGAATTCCATTTCCATGAAGATATATATGAAATTCTGATATAATATCATATTATTCATAATAGATGTTGAGCCTGTACTAACTCTCACTGTTTTAATAGCATGTTTATTCTCCTTAAACGTATATAGGCAACTCTTGAAAGTATGATCAGGGTGCTTAGCAGTCCTGCAAAATCAAGTTTCAGAAATGTCATTTGTGCCAGGATGTACTGCACAAGTGAAACAAAGAACGAGATACTTGATCCAACAAAACAAATTTGCAAAATTCTAATGTCTTGCCCCAAGCTCGGGGTTGCAACTGCACTTGACCAAAGTGGTTTAAGGCCTACACCTGAATCCGTGGAAGAAGTCGTTAAAAGATTTGGGAATGCAGGTATGTTAGTATATCAGTTTTTTGAATGGGCCGGGAAGCAACGTCACTATGAGCATAGTATTCGAGCTTACCATGCTATGATTGAATCTTTAGCCAAGATAAGGCAATATGAGATCATGTGGGATCTTATAAACACCATGAGGAGTAAAAACTTGCTCAATATCGAGACTTTTTGTATAATGATGAGAAAGTATGCTCGGGCTCAGAAAGTCGAAGAGGCAATCTACACCTTCAATGTCATGGAAAAACACAATGTTCCTCCAAATCTAGCAGCTTTTAATGGTTTATTAAGTGCTTTGTGCAAATCGAGAAATGTAAGAAAGGCCCAAGAGATTTTTAACACCATGAAAGATAGATTTGTTCCTGATCAGAAAACGTATAGTATATTAATCGAAGGTTGGGGACGGGATCCTAATTTGCCTAAGGCAAGAGAGATTTACAGAGAAATGGTTAATGATGGATGCAATCCTGATATCGTGACATATGGAATCATGGTTGACATTTTATGCAAAGCAGGTAGGGTAGATGAAGCCATTAACATTATAAAAGACATGGAATGTAATGGTTGTCAACCCACATCCTTTATATACAGCATTTTGGTTCATACGTATGGGATAGAAAACCGGATTGAAGATGCTGTTGATACGTTTCTTGAAATGGAAAAGAATGGTGTCAGGGCTGATGTTGCTGTTTACAATGCATTGATTAGTGCCTTTTGTAAGGTAAACAAGCAAAAAAATGCTTATAGGGTTTTGAACGAGATGGAATGTAAAGGGGTGAAGCCGAATTCAAGAAGTTGTAACATTCTTTTAAATTATTTAATCGAACGTAAAGAAACCGATGAGGCTTTTAAAGTTTTTAGAAGGATGATCAAGATTTGTGACCCAGATGCTGATACATATACTATTATGATAAAGATGTTTAGTGAAAAGGGTGATATCGAGATGGCTCTTAAAGTTTGGAAATTTATGAAGCGAAAGCAGTTTGTTCCCAGTTTGCATACTTTCTCTGTTCTTATTAATGGGTTGTGTGAAAATGAGGATGCTTCTCAAGCATGTATGTTAATGGAAGAAATGATTGAGAAAGGAATTAGACCACCAAGGTTAACCTTTGGGAAGCTGAGGAAATTGCTCTTAGAGCAAAAGCGTGATGATGTGCTTGAATTTCTACAGCAGAAGCTGAACTTATTGGTAAAAGAACCATTGTGTGATTAAGACGGCATGCTTCAGTTTTCGCGCTCGGGTGAATTTCTTTACAGGTAAACTCTTCCATTTCCGTCATTTATGTTTTTTGCTCAATATCTTTTTGTTGTTCACTGGACTTCAGGAGAGCTACATCAGTAAGTAGGTTTATTACAGTGACCTAATCATATTTCATTCTTTAATTCTTTCTAGAGCTGGCAAAACGGGTGGATAGGGCGGGTTGTGTAGTGGGTCAAAACTGGTTGAGTCAAAATAGTTTTGGTCAACTTGCCAACACTTACTTTTTGTTTATGTATTCGGTATAATCACGAAAGTTTAAATAATATTCTAAATTCCTTAAGAATACAACCGTATACATCTGAGTGCACTTTAGACAATTTTGACCCATTCGACTCATTTGACCTGATTCCCTGATAGCTATTTTTTGTCATTTTATTTTACCCATTTGACCTGTTATCATTAATCAATATAAATGTGTTATTTCTTCCTCCAGGTCTTACTGATACTTGAGTTATATCTCGCATGTTTTCTGTTAGTTGTCATCCTTTAACTTCGCATGTCGAGCTCATATTTAACAAATTATATTTTTTATTTACTCTTCGTAGCGTTTTTGTATGTATTCAGTATCTGTAGTACTATTATCCTTAATCTTGTAGTTATTCACCTGCCTGAAAAATGTTACATACATAACAATCTTTGAAAGTTAATAGTAGTATATTTGATTTTTAAGTCGAATTTGGACGTTAATAGAAAACATATAGTAACCGAAGTCTGACTGATCCTCATCCTTTTAGAACCGGTGTAGGTTAGGAACTAGGAAGAAGGCTGAGTTCATTGTTCTAGAAGATGTTAGCTGCTAAGTAGAGTTAGTCGGTGAAGTTTGACTTTCTAGTGGGTAGTGCTTAATTGTTTAAGTAGCTTGTTTAAATTTCCAAATTAGTTATTTAAAGTTATGGAAATCTTTGATAGAATTAATTGTTTAAAATTAATTATTACAAGTCGCTTGTCACCTTGTCGGTCAAGTTATTGATTTAGATATTTGATACAACTACTGTAAAAGGATTGGAAAGCTTTGTCAAGTTTGAGAAAATGTGATTGATGAGGATTTTCCTTGTAGGTCCAGAGGGATTAAGCAGTTCTGATACCATGATTTGAGATGTTTTGGGATTTTTCAAGATGCAATCTGGACGAATCATATGGATGCTTCCAAGCTATATCTACTACTTCTGCTATATCTTCAAGTCACATTTCGAGGTACTTGTTTTTCAATTTCTTTCTGGATAACTGATTTTCTGATCATTGATTCATATAGTGCTAAAAATGTATGTTATCCCGGTTTGTGATTAATCTTTTTGAAAATAGTACCAATGCTGAGAACCACTGCCAGGTGTTTACACTCGTTTTGATTCAACAAATTTTGAGAAAATCGATGGCATTGGTAGTGCAATGGGTCGATCTGGAACATGACGCAACATGAAGTATTTTTAACTTGAGGATCCATATTCTATCAAAAGTTGTTTCTGCCAAGAAAGCTGCAACATAATCCCTTTCCCCCCCAACCCCAACAAAAAAAAAAAAAAAAACGTGAGCTCATGTTCATCAAAAAGAGTACTTATCGAATTTAAATGTGAAATAGAATTCTGGTTTGTCGTTGGACTGTTATAGCACACGGAAAGGAAAAAACGACGCCAATGTATCATGGGTCATTGATTTTTTGGTAGCTATGTATGTTACAGATCTAGCTGATTGAACAACTTCTCTTATGGACTGAATGTCATGTTATTTAGTGTTGCATCTTTGATGATTTATTATGGGTAAGTTTTAATAAATTTAATATGTATTTTTACTTTATGTAAGTTTTTCCACTAGCTTTTTAAGTCATTACTGAAAGTATTCTACTTTTAAATAAAGGTTACGCAACTCTTGGAGTATTACTCTATGAATTTTGTAAGTGTACTATTGACAATATAGTGTATTTAAAATCCAAAGGTTTTAACCATATGGGATATTCGGATCAAGTGGTTACAATTTTAAATGATAATAGGCTTAATTTTGTTAAGATGTTTTATAAGTAAAACTAGATTTTATTCTCGTGTATACATACGGGTATGTTAAAATAATTGAATGAAATTTTTTTAACAGTTTATAAATAATGATATTCTTGATTGATACACTCATCAAAAATATAAGTTTGTAATAATCACAGATAAGGTAAATTTAATATGACATAACATTTTAAAATTTTGATGTAAACTGATTTCTCAGTTAATACACACATATGTGATCAAATAGATGACAATATAAGTTAAAGATGATAGATTTTGTAAATTTTATGTCAATTGTCTATATATTGCTTATAATTGATAATAATGTAACTAATATATTTTAAAAGTTTTTGTTAACTTAAGTTCTAATTTTTTTAATAAAAATTTAGTGTTTGTATTTGCATTTATTTGAAAGACAATGTTAAAAGATATATATGTATTTATTTGAAAGTGCAAATTAGTTTTGATATTTTATGGGGGGAAAAAAAGAGTTATTAGTAATATGTTACATACAAATAATCGAATTATTACTTTTGAATATAAGTGGTGGTAATAATAGGTAGTCTTATATTATTTTTAAAAAACATGAATAGTGTCATCACATCCTATCCGATAAAATTTTTTAGCACAAATTAACATAAAAAAAAAAAAAAATAGAAAAACAACATTTTAGCTTTCATACGAAAATTTTAAAATGCAAATGCAGAATACTAAATGTAGTTTTGTAATGTTCTTTTTTAAAAGAAAAAGATTTACAATAATAAATGTCATATTCATAAAAATAAATACACTATTTATTTGTAAAGACAAAAATAAAATTTAATACATTTTATACACCACCTAAACCATAGTAAGAAAGTAATTAACAATGTAGCTTTTTCAGTTTGTTTTTAATAATGACATGTGATGAGAAGAGTTTAAATTTCAAATTTTAAATTTTAATAATATACCTTGACGATTTTTTATAACGATTTGATTGATTAGTTAATTACTCAATTTATTATTGTTTATGTTGATAATTAGAGAGATATTTAGTATTTAATGGTGTTGAATGTTTGTTATCATTAAAATGTTAGTTCTAGAGGAAAACTTTTTTGTCTTTCGATTCAAATGTTGGGAGTTCAAACTTTCACACTTACAGTTTTTTAGTTAGATAGTTAATTTTTAATGGTGTGCGTACATGTAGATGTTTGTTTGTCACATTTATAATTGGAAAAAAACATGAAATGACACATAGGACAAATCCTATATGGCAATCTATGGAGGTTGCCACATAAGATCTTGGAGATAGAAATTTTATTTCATATATAGATGATAGTTTTTAATTAATTAGTAGTAAGCTAGAAAATGTAATATCTATACTACAGGTTTGATGTAACTAAATTGCCCCTCATCCTTATTCATTATTTTAAACATCCTCACTTGATATACCTATAATACCCCTATTAATTTATTAATTATACTTTCCGTATTCGTTTAGTCAAACTTCCTTCTTATACAATTACCTTATTTACTTATCAATTTTATTTATTATAACTTATATTTTATAATTTATAATTATGAAAAATAATGGGAACCTGAAGAAGGAAGAGGAATGAAAAAGGGAGAGGAATCAACAACGGAAGAACCGGTATCGAATAGTGAAAACAGGATAATGAACATTTTATAATTAATCGGAACATTATGTTCTATACTTTGAGCGAGTATTATGCTATCATTTTCTTACACAAGTATTTGGTTTTAAATTAACGTCGTCACGACATCTTACACGCTGTTTATTTTTTCTGCCGCATCGTGCGGACTTCCATTTAGTATTTATTTATTTATTTGTTATTTTTTTTTACAGGTGCGGACCGAATATCACAACGGAGGGTCTAGGCTATATTGTCTTAACCGGGTTCACGCTAGAGAGCCCCTCATCCAATACCTAGTAGGAGGAAAAACCCCCTAATAGTCAGCCCAAAGACACGACAACAAATTTGGGAAAAAACTGTGCTCCTTCAGACTTGAACCTGGGTCTCCCCAAATCCAAACCCTCACATAGAGGCTTCCTTACCGCTGGGCTATTAACTATTTTAAGTTAATTAGATAAATGGACAACTATTTTTAAGGTTAGTAAGATATATATATATATATATATATATATATATAATAATTGTTTCATTTAAGAAGATATATAATTCTGATGTAATGTAATTTAATGTCGTAAATAATAAAATAACTAGTTTTGTTACAAGTAACACGCCAATTCAAGCAAAAATTTTTTTTTTTGAACATTCAATTTTATTAGCATTAAAACTAGCAAGATGCTAGAAGTACAGAGAAGGTAGAAAACTAAAAGATGCTACAAATTAGAAGCTAAAGTTACACCAGTGATGCCAATCGATGTGGTTTGATTTAGATCTATTTGACAACCAGAGGAAGCTTGTGGTCTTCATTTCTTTTATGGCAAAGCGAATTGATGGAGGCTTGTTGGAGAAGATTCGGTCGTTACGGATTTTCCAGATGACCCAACAAAATGCTAGGATTGTAAGTTGGACAAATTTGCGTTTTGTGGGGTCAATGATTGGGTCGTTGTGAAGGTTAAGCAGTTCTTGAGTTGATACTGGTTTAACCAATGGTATGTTTGTCCATAAGAGCAGATAGCTCCGGAGGAGGTTTGAGAAAGGGCAATGTAGGAACAAATGCTTGGAAGATTCTTCTGAGTTATTGCACATTGAGCAGATGGTTGTTGCTAACGGGATGTTCCTATGTGCGAGAAGATCAGCAGTTGGTAGTCGATCCATCTCTAGGCGCCATCCGAGAATGTTTACTTTTTTGGGGGCCAGGGGATTCCAGGGAAAAACCCAATGCTTTGGGCCGAAAGCAGCAGCTTTTGTAAACAAGACTTCATGGATTTTGTGGTGAAATATCCAGATGGGTCTTGTTTCCATATCCAAGAGTTGCGTGAATCAGTGAGGGACAGATTATGAATATGTGAGAGCATTGCCTGATATTGGTGAATTTCTATGGTCGTCGTCGGGGGTGTTATCCAGGTCCATTCCCAGTCTGAGTAGGTTCCGTTGCCTGTACATCGATCCTTGATAAGACAACCTTTGTATTTCTCTAACTTGAAAAGATCAGGGAAAGTTTTGAATAATGGCTCATCACCAATCCATACAATCCAGAATCGGATAGAGGAG
This sequence comes from Asclepias incarnata, assembly GCA_025447715.1. Classification (NCBI taxonomy): domain Eukaryota; kingdom Viridiplantae; phylum Streptophyta; class Magnoliopsida; order Gentianales; family Apocynaceae; genus Asclepias; species Asclepias incarnata. The sequence continues at coordinate 8,556 of JAOEHQ010007658.1, forward strand.
CCGTCTTCGAATTTACCTGTGAACATACTAAGCAAGGAAAGATCAAAGTTGTTAAATTGGGAGTTGAGCTTTGCAATGACAGCCCAAGCTCCCAACAAAGCAGATTTGTAAGGAACATAAGAGCAATTACGGGGTGAGAAGTGAATGGCAGAGATCGAGCGAGCCCAAAGGCTATTAGGTTCCACTCGAAGGCGCCACCACTATTTGGATAAAAGGGAAAGGTTTTTGATTTTGAGGCAACCCAACACAAGCCCACCCGAGGTAAGAGGAGCCGTAACTCGATCCTAGCAAACCCATGGAATTTTCCTGTTAGAACCCGAACCTCCCCAGAAGAAAGACTTACGAAGAGATTCAAGTTTGGATAGCACACATTCCGGGGCCTTATACAACGAGAAATAATAGGTAGGGAGACTGTCAAGCACAGAATGTATAAGAGTGATTCTTCCAGCTAATGATAGGGTAGAGGCTTTCCATTTGGACAAAAGATTTTCAAAGGTTTGTATAACCGGAGCCCAGTTTCTAGCTAGGTTCATATTGGCACCTACTACAAGACCAAGGTGGGTGATCGGGAACTGGCCAATTTTGCAATTGAGGGTGCTGGTCGAAATGTTGATGGCGACAGGATCCAAGTTGATGCCATAGAAACAAGATTTTTGGAGGTTTATTCTTAAACCAGAGGCTAGGTAAAAACATCGCATGATTCTTGCAATATTTTCAAGGTGGGTTTTGGACTAGGAGCCAATGATAATTGCATCATCAGCATAGAGAAGATGGGTGATTGATGGGCCGAGGTTGGGGAGTTGGATCCCGGTTATGAGACCCAAGGTAGCTGCACGATAGATAATGTTGGAGAAGGCTTCCATTGTGATGATGAAAAGGAAAGGCGACAGAGGATCGCCTTGGGGCACTCCTTTTTCACTATTGAATTCAGCTGTCGGACATCCGTTTATGAGAACTGCGGAGCGGGTTGAAGATAGAATACCTCTGATCCATTTTAACCAAAGAACGGGGAAGTTCATCTATTGCATTACAGAGATGAGAAAATCCCAGTTTAAGGTGTCAAAAGCCTTCTCAAAATCTATCTTTAAGCAGAACGCCCCCCGTTTGTTTTTCTTTAACCAGCCAATTAATTCATTGAGAATTAGAGGCCCGTCTAGAATGTTTCGATTGGAAAGGAAAGCTGATTGAGTTGGAGAGATTACTTTGTCGATTACAGCCTTGAGACGGTGAGCCAGGACTTTTGAAATAACCTTTTTGATGCATCCAATAAGTGTAATGGGCCTGAAGTCTGATAGGGATTTGATGGAGGAGTTTTTGGGTATGAGGGTGATGAGTGATGAACCGCATCCGTGACTGATACGACCCGATCTGTGAAAGTCCAATAGGATGTTAAGAAAATCCAACTTTTGTAAATCCCAGTAACGCTTAATGAAACCAAAGTTGTATCCATCAGGTCCAGGGGCTCTACCGCTGTCACAGTCCCAAACTGCTCTAGTAATTTCGTTCAATGTGAAGGAGGAGGTAAGCATGTTTGAATCTTCCTGGGAGAGTGTTTTGAGGCCATAGCATGTGATCTTGGGCCTCTTTTTCATTGCCTCTGTGAATTTATTCTTTGAAGAATTGGAGTGCTTCTTCACGGATTGAGGGTGGATCTGTATGCCATGTGCCATTGATGTCGAGGCCGTTTATCCTATTCTTGGCAATTCGGTTGTTGACAAATCCATGAAAAAAGGAATAATTTTCATCACCGTCTCTAATCCACTTTGCTCTGGATTTTTGTCTAAGATCCCTGATTTTGGACCAATTCTTGAAGTTTTTCTTTTGATTCAGACCACATGGCTAATTCATTTTCAGTGAAGTCACGGTAATCAAAGATGTTGTCAAGAGACTCAAGTTGGGCTGTTAAAACTGTTCTTTGTTGGTCCTCTTGACTTTTGTTGAGGTGGAGCCATTGTTTGATTTCGGTTTTCAGGTTCTTTAATTTATGATGTAGAATTTGATTAGGGAGACCAAATGTAATGCATGAGTTAAGGTAGTTGGTGACAAGATTATCGAAGCCTGGTTTGTGATACCAAGAGTCGAAAACTCTAAATGGGGGAGGGCCAAAATCGGTGAATGAGGTGTTCAGGATTAATGGGCGGTGGTCGGAGAGTGAGCGTGGGAGTACAGTAAGGGATGCCATTGGCCAGAGATTCATAAAATCTTGGGATACAAGTAATCTATCTAACTTACTCCTTTTGCTACCATTGTCCGACACATAAGTAAAAAGCTTACCGTGCATCGTATACTCTTGAAGGCCATTTTGGTGAATGAAGTTGTTGAAGGAGGTTGCACAAGATTCAATGAATTGTGAACCTTTGCGCTCATCCGGATGGCGCACAACATTCAACCCATAAATTCTGTTTTGCTCGAGGGTCATGGGGTGCATAGACATTGAGTATGTTACATTGGGTTGCTATGCCGTTAATGTGGCCAGATGAAAGAAGGTAATATGGTGATTTTTCTGCATTCGTAAGGGTGAAAAAAGAGGGGTCCCAAAGGTTTAGAATTCCTCCTGATCGACCTTCGCGGCCTGATGAAGTGACATAATCATGATTGAAATTTTGGTTGCCCCAGAAGAGGTGGGGAAATAGGCTTGCGCCGTCGGGTCTGTGGGTTTCTTGGATGCAAATGAAGTTAGTGTGGTGGTTTGTTTTCAACTGTTTTACCCAGTCTGGCTTGCCCTTTTCTTTTATTCACACAAATCTAAACATATTTACAAAATACTCATTATGAAATTAGATCCCATAACCTATATGTTGAGGGGTTATTTTAGACATGGCCTCAACGTCCAAGGCACACAGGTATTTTTGTTAACTCTTTATATTTCTTTACTTTATAAAAGTAAGCAGCATTTTCTCACACATCATCAATAAAATAGAAATATATATGTGTTGTGGTGGGATTATAGATTTGAACGGATCATATTCAAGATATATGTAACAAAGAAATTACTTATTTATGAACGAAATCTTTTTTAAATAGGTTCCTGAAATGACAAAGATAAATAAAGGAAACATATACATGTCAGCAACAAGCCCTCCAAGCATAATAAGAGCATACCGTGACCAATTTCAAACAGATTTTTCAACTTTTCTGAAGTGTCGTGCCGAGGAGGTGGTGACCGAAGGGCGTATTGTTTTGACAATACTAGGTAGACAAAGTGACGATCCTTGTAGCAAAGAATGTTGTTATGTTTGGGACCTTTTAGCCACAGCCCTGAATGATATGGTGGTTGAGGTATTAGAACATACTTATTCTTGAGCATTATTAACAAGGGTGGTTCTAAGGATTTATGGGGGCTTAGGGCGATCCTAGAAAAAAAGACCCCAAGGCTAGGCGCAACGTATTAATTTATATAAACTATTTTTTTAACATGACGATTTATATCAATAAACATAACATTGTTCAAAAAAATATAAAAAAACATTGCAAAATCATACTACTAAAATAACATATTGCAAAGGTATATATAACATATATATAATTTATATATATATATAAATTTAATAATCCGGTCCTCGAAAAATCGGGCCATGGGCGGTCATTCACTTTACCCCATGCCTAAACGGCCCATGATTACTAACCTTATGCATTGGTCTAACTATAGATAACTAATTTTTCGATTCATTTTTTTCATCTTGATCTATATTCTACTTGTACTATTTAAGGGATCAACAGGGATAATGAACATAACACTATCTGCTATACTAATGAAAGTAATTAAAAACATATTTGCCAATAGGGACTCATAGAAGAAGAGAAAATGGATTCATTTAACATTCCACAATACGCTCCATGCGCTAAGGAAGTCCGTAATGAAGTAGAGAAAGAAGGGTCATTCACGATTGATCACCTCGGGGTTTCTGATGTGAATTGGGATGCAAGCACAGATCAAAATCTTATTTTATCTGAAGAGGATACACATGGATACAATATGGGCAAATGTATGAGAGCTGTGGCCGAACCTTTGATCTTGAGTCACTTTGGTGAGACAATCGTCGAGGAACTCTTTGAAAGATACACGAATATTATCAAGGATCGCATGTCAAAAGAGAAGACTAGGCTCATCAATGTCACTGTTTCAATGACCCGCAAAGGTTGAACTTCGTGAATTTAGCATCTATATATGATTTAATATTATAAGGAAAGCAACCGTTAAGTTTGTGGTGTTGTTTAAATCTAAATATGTAATTTGTTTACCGTAAGGTGTTTAATAAGAACGTTTGATCTCATAATTGTTTGATTATTGCAAGGCAAACTTTTCCAGTTTCAAACAGTTCGCGTGGAAAAACATATATATATATATGCTAATTAGTGCCATGTTGGATTAGAATTCACAAAAAGATCGATATATTGATTAAAAAAAAAAAAAAAAAACGCTTATCAATATAATAATCATGATTTGATGCATAAATGACCGATATATGGTTAATTTGTAAGAACATAGCAGGTATCATCATAATTCCGAAATGTGAAATGATCAATCGTGATTAACTGCATGCAAGATTTTTGTTTTCGACCGATTAACTTAATAAACGATACTTGAAATTATAAGAGTTCATTCCACGTAATTATATTGTAAGTATCCCTCATCCCAAAATGGGTGTGGCCCTCTCCCCCTTAATTATTTTTTCGGTAAAGCAGAGAAAAAATGAATTAATGTGCTTTACACAAATGGTAGGCCTCTTCTATTGTCCTTGTTCTAGCTAAAAGATGTGGGATTCAAAAGTTATAGTAACTAAAACAAACTATCTGTAATAACTGATTTAGTTGAGAATGATTGGTGCTGCAGCAACAATATTTAACTGCGTGGTGCATTGGTGTTGTAGCTGTTTATTATTAAAAAAAAATAATCTATTTGTCCTTTAACTTTATTAGAAATGGTTGAAAGGTCCTTATGCTAGGTGATATTGCAACACGGACGATTTCCTCCTAACTTATTGGTATAATAATTTATTTATTTAGGATATAAACATTACTTCTTTTATTTTCCCCATGATTGTGTTTAGTTTTTTTTTTAACAGATAACTGGTTCAATTGTGTATCGGGACTGGTTACCTTGTAACTACCCTCCGTCTCAAGTCCGAGCCTCATAGCGAGGGAACTGATATATATGTACCGAGCTTACAAAATCCAAAGGATAATGATCCAGACACCACCAATTTTTAGCCGTACATCACCAAACACATTTTAAGGCAGTGACGGATCCAGGAATTTTTTTTTCCTGGTTCATATCTGGATCTATCACTCCAAAACTCGTGGTTCGTTAAAAAATCTCTATTATACGTACCATTACGGTTCGGAAGTTACCTGGTTCGCTTGAACCGGTATCCACTATATTGGATCCGTCCATGTTTTAAGGTGTTATACTGTACAATAATGTGAAGCATGTTTGATGATTTACGCTAAAAATTAGTGGTTACCAAAATCCAAATGACCAGAGAAAAGTGATGACTTGAAGAATGAGAGAAAGGAACTTATATTATTATTTTCATCCGCATGAACTAAAAAAGGAACATGTTCTATTTAAAGAGAAAAACCAACTAATCCTATCACCACTAACTTAAATACGAGGAGCCTAACCGACAGTACGTGAAGTATGGGGCATCGCCCTCTACTTCTTTATTAAACACATAACACGCATAAAATAAATAAGTCTTCTAATAATAACATGGCCAACATCAGGAACCCAGGAGCGTCCCCATCTGGACGATCGGGTGGGAAGGTAAACCCGTAAACCTCCCTTGTAACTCGGGATACACAAGACCCAAATCCTTCATTGCCCTCCAATATCTCACAAAGTGATGGGAGTAAGACTCGAACCTGGGTATTTTCAACCACATTAATGAGCTTTACCGCTACACCAACTTTACTTGATTTGATTGTGTTTAGATATAGACATGGTAATAGACTTTTAGCAAGGACTTTTGGACATTTAGCAAGGACTTTTGTTCTTGCTGAAAGTCATTTTTCTTGTAGTGAAATTTGCATTGATTTTTCAATCGTCATTTATTGAGTTATATTAACATATACCCAAAGATTCATGTTTGATAAATGGAGAAACATATGAAGTGATCTAAACTATTTAAGATAGATGGAGAATGATATGATCGAAGTGATTAAAACTAATTAATAGTAGTTTCAAACGTTAAACATTGAAGTGTATGGCATAACCTTCTAGTTTCTTTAAAAATTGTAATAACAAAACAATCGAACACCAGTTTAACTATAACAAATATCTATACCAGTTAATTTAGAGTTAAATATTTTATCGTTGCATTACCTACTAGTGTTAAAAAAAAAGGACAAAATTAAAACAATGCATGATAATTATTAATTTCACCCGAACTTATTTGATCCGAAATTATTTGACATGTTGCCTAGCTAGTTTACTCATATTGTTTCTGTGCCACTAACATCAAAAAGAAAAAAACAACTAAATTCAAAGTGAATGGAGTGGTCCACCAAGTCAACAAAACAATTCAACAAAAGAAAATGAAATGGGAATTGGGATCGGAAGAGTTGATGTGCGTGTGTGTGTTCAAGGACAAAGAGAAGAAAGCCCACTGACTTTGGGCTTGAAACTTCTCCCCAAGAAAAATCGGCCCACCAAGGAGGTCACGACCCAACAGGAATTGTGTGCTAAATAGCCAATTCTCGCAGGTGGCTCGACTTTATATTTATTTGTTTATTTTTTTTTTAAATTTGCTTTGCTTCATGTCATGATAGATACAATTTATAGATAGTTACGGGACAAAATATCAAGAAAGTCACGATTTACTCTCTACACTATAAAGGTAACACTGATTTCATGACAAAGGAGTAACTGACCTATGTCGACTCAATTAGGGCATGACTGACTTTGTCAACATATTTTAGTCAACATGGCAATCCATTTAAGTAGTCATGTCTTTTTGACCAGCCTATAACTTTATTTTTCGATGATCAGTCATGTAGGAAGCCTGGTTTGTGATGAATGATAGTGGTGGTTGTGAGTTGTGACTGATTTTCAGAAAATTGAGTTGTAGGTAGTTGAAAATTTCGTCTGAAAAGATGACATCAACGTGCCTGTGTACATGGACGGCCTCATCACTCTACATCATTGGTGGATCCACCATAGGATTAAGGTGGTCACCACCTCCCTCTCAATTCTATTTTGTTGTTGGAAAAATGAGTTTTTTATACAATTTAAGTTTAACCATTGCATTAGGACCCAGAGTTTTCATATGCTTCCTTGGTTAGTATTCTTAGGCCATCGGCCACTAGTCTACATGAACTGCGCGCTACGTTGGCAAAAACATGTTTTCTAATCAAGATATCTCTTAATTGACATGAAATTGATCAATACCTCCTTTGTTTGTTATGAAATTAGTGTTGCACCTTTATTGAAAATAAATAAATTAATTTTCTTAGCAATTTACCATAGTTACTGTAAGCATCTTAGTTTTCAGCATGTTATTTTATTTTACGGTTATTTACATAGAGTCCTAGTCAAAGTTTGTCATGTTCTTTAGGAGTCAGTTTTGATTTATGTTGATCATGGTTGATTGTGGCTTTAGTTGTGGTTTATTTCAGTTATGTAGTTGCCTATAAACAAGCCCAGTTTATTCGATAATCATAAAGAAGAACATTCCTCCCAAAAGTCTCTTGTTTACTTTTGTGTTTTCTATTTGTTAACAGTGGTATCAATTAAAGACAGATTAGAAAATTGTGATAGAAGATTTGTCAAAAATAAACCTATAGTTTTTCATCTTCTCTTCCCTCACAAGCAATCTTGAAAATGACTATTGACTTTATTGAACAAAAGATTAAATAGCATATCAAGAATCCGGTGTCATCGCAGGTGAATCTCTGTGGCCATAAGAATTATTTTTTTCTTTTAATGTTCATACTTAGGACATCTAGGTGTTTTCACTCTTAAATAACAATTAAGTCTTTACCAGTAAGGTACCACTCTTGTAGTTTTAATTGTTATTATATGACATAGTTGTTTAAAATGTTCATTTAACTTAAAAACCTATACATCGTTACTGTTTGATGTATAAATTAATGAAAAGAATGTTAAATTAAATACCTTTTCAACGACGGCTTACATGCCCCCTACAAAGCAACGGCTTAATTAATATCCTTAAACCAACCCAAACCAATTCCTAACATCTCTTTTAATTAATCACAACTTAATATAGATAGATACTAGGTACTTTTAGCATCAACAACATGATTTTCTTATCAAAATTCATCACTTAAGCTCAACCCAATACTAGTAAATTCTCGAACTAACATTATCTTCTTTATTAACATTCATCGAAGTGATCGAATTGTGTTTTTTTTTAACAAAAATAACCTTTAAGATATATATAAGATCTTGCAAATGTAAAACAATAAAGGTAGTAGATGGAGATGGAGTGGTAAAGGTGGGGGCATCCTATAGCCACCCCCATTTGTCTATAGACACCCCTTCAGAAGGGGCGGATCTGAGAGCAGAAGGGGCGGATCTGAGAGCAGAAGGGGCGGATCTGACATTTTTTTTTTTTTTTTTTTAAATTTAAAAGTTAATAATATTTTAATATATTAATTAGTTATTTGAAATTTGCGTTATATCCTCATAACTTA
>JAOEHQ010007669.1:0-17210 GCA_025447715.1 Asclepias incarnata
TTCTAATTTAATAAAATCGAGCCTTATGATTGGTTAATAAGCTATTAGGTCAGTTGTCTTATAGTATATATAAAGATTATTGTTGGGCCGATCGGGTGTCTTCATTCAAGCGACGGTACAGAAGAAGAACGAAACGAAGTGAGAGGCCGGGGGCGGGTAAAAGAGTCGAGTCGATGAGGCTCGATCAAAAGCAACAATATCAAGAAAGGTAAACAGTTGTTAATTGGTATAAAAGTCCAAAGTAATCATGCCTAAGATTAAATAATTCACGATATTATTTAATCTATTGAAGTCCTTACTTCATCTTTTGTTTTTCATATTGTTTGATAATATATATACATATTTTTTTTCCCTTGGACAGAGATACTTATGGAAGCTGTTTCTGTACTTTTGGGTAGAGACAAGATTGTGTACACCTCACCTCCCCCATACCCATTTATGCAGGGATCGAGTATGGTTGTTGTTGTTATAGGTACATCCCTAAATCTTTTAGAAGATGGGCCTTGTTTTTGAAGTTGTTAGCCACACCAACACGTATTATAACGTTATTTAAGCTAAGTTATACAACCCACTTCGGTTTCTAATATTTGATAAGTTTTTGTATTCCAATTATGTTTCCAGCGATTTAGTGTTATGTTGGTTTCAAATATTTGATAAATTTCTTTAATATTTTATTTTATCAAAAAAAAAAATTGTACTAACATAGTAACATGTACTCGTTTTAGTGATAATGTGTATAGATTATCAACAAGGCACGCCAAGCAAGCGTCAATGAAGTGATTAAAGGAGACATACTTTCTTCATCACTTATAGTATGTTGACAATTACCAATAACCCTTACGGGGTGGGATGATGGGGATCCAATGTAGTTCCGGAAATAGGGTGAACAGGGTGCTCTTTTTTACTTTTTATTTTTCAATTACCTTACAAACTAGTGTGGTTTGCCTTGGTCGAAAATATTAATTTTAACATGAACTTGAATGTCATTTGTTTAATTAGCATTTATCATCACCATCTATAAGTATGTTGTTATTTTTAATTTTTATTTTTAATTTTTGTTTGGTATACATGGAACTCTGTTTCACTATTTGCATAATCAGTTAGATTTTATAATATTTTGGTAGTTAGAGAAAAGCCTATGAGGACTGTCTATGGATTAAGATCCTGGTTGTAACTTGTAAGCTCATTGAAGGTGTTAATTATGAAAAGGTTGAAGGTGTTAATTATGAAAAGGTTAACTAAAAGAGAGTTATTTTTTTAAAGGTGTAACTAGATGATTATTGAGTATTGATTGCCTTTTAAGTTTTAACATCCATCTTCTTCTTAGGTGATAGATAAACCGAAACCGAACAAAAACTTTATGTTTTTAGAAAATCAAAACAAAAAACCATTGGTTTTTTGGGTTTTCAGTTTGGATTTTTCAGTTTTCATGGTTTTTTCGATTTTGGTTCGGTTTTTGCTCACCCCTAGTAACAAGGATGGCAGAGTGAAGGATGATGGTTTAATATACATGGTGCTAGTGTATAGTGAAGTTGATTTAGCTCACATGCTGCCAGAAATGGAAGGAACCGGACGATTCAAGGTCGACAATAGATGAGAATTGGCTTCATTTTTACTGGCAGGTTTCGGTCAACACCTCTATCCCTTTAGTTTTAAGATTGATAAAAAATATTCTGGCTATACAATTTTAATTTGAAACTAAAAGACTAGGAAGATTGATATCATTTTTTTTTATTTTAGAATGAAATATTAGAAGTTGGAAACCAGACGTTGATTTTCATTCAGCATGTAGGGGGCTATTCGATTCCAAGCAATGTCATAAATTATGGGTCACCTTGTTCACTGATCAGACTTCTAAATTTGCTAATAATGTTATATGAATTTTAGGGCTGTATGTTACGGTATTGTGACTATTGTCATTTTAATTACCCTTTAGCGATGATTTAAAAAAAAAGGGTAAATGAGTGGGAACCCCTGGTCCCATATACCGTCCTGGTACCCAGAGCGCATACCGCATAGAACTCATGCCCGGTGAAGCACCATCCTCACACATGGAGCACAAAATATGTTTTCTCCACTTGCCATTGGCAAGGTTTGAACATGTGACCTTGCAGTCTTCATCTTGTGGTCCCATGTGTCACATGGTGACGGTACCAGTTGATCTATGATCAATTGGTCTTTAGCAGTGATTTTCAGCTTTACTGAAATGAGATAATGATATATATCGTAGTGATTTTTAGTTTAAACTTTCCATGTATGAAACCGATGGTAGACAGCCAAGACAGGTATTCATTGAGTGGAAATGTCCGATTATACTACACAGGTAAGATTTAATGTCTTTTTGTTATGGACTAACCATCATTTTAACTATAATATCATATATTTTGTTAAAATCTATTAAACTATTTACTTAGGTGTGTCATAGGCGATGTCTTGGTACACGAGGAATAGAGTTCGCTGTTCTCAAATAATTGCATTCATTGACAGCCCCAAAGATGGCCATAATCTAATTTGGAACAGAAAAGATCAGACTGTTGAGCCATGGGATATTCAGAAAATGTGCTCAAATAATTGTTTGTATGCCTCCTTTGTTTTCTTCCCTCTCTATATCTTTATTGCATATGGTATGGATTAGGACATATAACAAATCAGTTAAAACTTGTTTTATTTGTTCATATTAAACTACCATTGTCGTTAATGTAGTCTTGAACTTGTGATTATGTTTTCTTTGATGAAGCAATACAATCCTCACACATGTTGAGTTGGATTATAGATGGATGGTATGTCCCTCACACATGTTGAGTTTTAATGTATAAAACCAATTATATATATATATATATATATATTTTAAATAGGTATCTTATTATACGAAACCGATGGAATTGCCCTAGGTGTAGTTTTAATGTATAAAACTTTCTAAATATTTTCATGTGTTATTGGATAAAACACATTTAGGCCAGCACAACTGACCCATTTCTCCTTATATTAGAATTTATTCACCTTGACCCGTTGCCCAAGTTGTCTATTTTGTAACCTCTAACTTTTTTTTGCTCATTTTGATAGTTGGAAGTTCATTGTAGTGAGATATGTTGCAGGCCTTCATGAAGGTCTCTGGTTTGTATCTCATTTGAATAACTTGGAGATAGACTTTGGAATCTCGCACATGTACCTGACATTGCGGTTGCAGATTTCCTACAATTTTGACACAGTTTGTATTGTAGAAATAAGCACATTATGTTGTAGTAATAACTAACAAGAAAGTACTGTATTTGATAACATGTCATGATGCATATCAAGAGTGTTTGTTTTTTCCTTTGAATATTGTAACTCTCCGGGCTATTGATAATAGACGAAAATGTTGTATAGTTTGTTGGAAGTGTTGCATTTGGTTATTAAAAATGTGCATTTAATTGTTAAAAGCATTTCATTTGATCATACAAAGTGTTGTATTGTAGTACAAAAAGTGTACTTACGCTTTGAAAAAGTGTCGCATGTTAAGTGTTGCTTTAGACCTAAGGCGACGTTGGCTATTGGAGCTCTTGGTAAACTGTTGCGTTAGGCAAAATGCGACATTTTTAAGGCTTAACGCAACACTTTTTGAGTGATGCCTTAGCTTCATTTTGTTGTAGTGCGGGTGCTTTTATTTGTTGTTTTTTTAATAAAAATTTGTAGGTTTGATTTGGGTATCCTGTTTAAAAGTTCCATAATTTTATATGTATATTAACCATTTGATAAAATGTTTCAATGAATATTTGGATCTTGATAACCCACATTGCATTTGGGTTGTTGGCTTTTGTTTGAAAGGGTTAGAAAAAGGGATTTTGCCACAACACTCTTTAATTGCATATAGTGTGTCATTGCTAGTTTTTATTTTTATATCATTGTTATTCTTCATTAAATTATTAGAAGTTTAATAAACATGTTATTAGAAATTTAGTGAGAAGATGTTGTATTTTGTTGGATTGTGTCTTTTGCTAATTGTTATTTTTGAATCAATGTGTGCAGATTTTGACTATGTTAGTGGATGATAGCTTGAAGAACACCATGCTTAATTATTACTCTTGCTTTAGCATGTCTGAGCCTTTTTGCTACAACCGGTTTGTTTTAGATTGGCTATGATGATGTGTTTTATACGACCTTTAAATAACTTGATAAGAAAGTTGTCCCTTTTGATTTGCTATGTTGATGTGTTTACATTCAAAAAAGTTGTGGTTATGTGTTCCTTGGCTTGGCATTTGGGGCATGTATGTGACCTTGCTGTCACATGCCAACCTTCTTTGATGCAGCCATGCTGAAGCATTACTCTTACTTGAGCATGTCTGAGCCTTCTACTACAATTGGTGTGTTTATATTGACGCATACACCTTTCTTAGGTCATGCCTCAATCTCCTTTAGTAAGAGTAGAGATGTAGGAAGGATATATGGTGCATGTTAATGTTTGTACATGCATTGAATGCTTGATGATAAAAAGCCTATATGAAGTTTCCGGTTTATTCCCTTGAAATGATGATACATTTTAGAATATATTAAAGGGTAAATTACAAGAATGGTACCTGGCGTTATGGCGAAATTACACTGGTAGTACCTCATTATTAAAAATTACCTGAGACGCACCCAAGATTTGCAAAAACGCACACTCACCATACCCTCTAATGGAGCTTAACGGATCGTTAATTTTAGTCATGTGCCGCTCACGTGAATGGGTAAAAGACTCTTTTACCCCATTTAACTTGTTCCTTTATTTCTTTTCTTTCAATCAGTGTATATATATATATATAAATTGTCTTTACATTTTTTTTCTTTCCTGATAACAACTATCATCATCATCATTACCAAAACAAATATGGAAATATAAATCTTTATCTATATCAATTTCGATATCTATATACAACTATCATCATCATCATTACCAAAACAAATCTGGAAATATAAATCTCTATTGATACCAATTTCGATATCTATATACAAATCCATCTATATACAAATCTGGAAATATAAATCTCTATCTATATCAATTTCGATATCTATATCAATTTCGATATCACAAAATCACTTACATTAAAATTCTTGACCTGTATCTACATCTATATCTATATATATCAAAAATCAAAATATAATCTATGTATCTGTATCTGTATCTACATCTATATTTCAATACCCGACAGTGATGGTGGTAAATGGTCGGAGATGGTGGCGGAGAAGAAACACCAAAGCGACGACGATCCTCCGACCGGAGCTCCGCAAGACATCATGGCGTCGATGGCCGGGACACCAAAACGACGACATAGACCAAGTGTTGTAATGGTTCTCGTGACGGTGGTTTTGCAGTGGTGGTGAAAATGGAAACGGTGGTTTAATCGCATCGGGTGAAAATGGAAACGGTGGTGGTGGTGATAAATGAGGAGATGATATAGATTTGGGATTGGAGTTTTCTTTTTCTTTTTGAATCAAAGAAATATAGCAGTGTATGTATGTATATATAGATTCATATTTGGGAGTGTATGTATGTATATATTTAGCCATAGTTTTGGATGTATATGTATCTGTATGTATTGAGGTAAATAGAGGAAAGAAGAATAAGACTAATTAGATGCAAACAGTGGTTGTTGATATTGTTCATCAACATTGTAAAATGTTCATCAACTAATTAGACTAAGGAAATGTTCATGTTGTTTATTGTAAAATATTAATTTGGTTTACCATTAAATATTTTTCATTTTTTATAAAAATCTGGATATGGAGTTGTTCTTGTGAATGTTGATGATGAAGATGATGATAATTGAAAGAGGGAGAGGGAATAAAGACGGTTTTACCCCTGCACATGTATGACACATGGCTAAAATTAACGATCCGTTAGGCTCCGTTAGAGGGAGGTATGGTGAGCGTGCGTTTTTGCAAACCTTGGGTACGTCTCTGGTAATTTTTAATAATGGGGTACTACCAGTGTAATTTCGCCATAACGCCAGGTACCATTTTTGTAATTTACCCTATTTTCAATTAAGGTTAACAATTATGCATATAACATATATTCTAACTATGCAAATATGTTTATGTTTCAGTGCTAAATTCTCGAGGACATGGAAGAGTTCTACCGGAAGATCTTTATATTTAAATAAATGTGGTTTATAAATTTTGTACTGTTTATCATGTAATCGCTATAACATTTTACACAACGATTTTAGTTAAAGTTTATGGCGTTTATTTTGAAATTGTGGTATCATTTTTTTTACAACTAATCTATATTTATATTATTTATAATAAGTAACTAGTAATCTTTACTCTCTTATAAAACAAACTACTCCCTCCCTTTTTTTTTAAACATTCTACCTTTAAAATATCTAAAATGCCCTTACTAATATAACTAACACTATCCATGATTGTATTAATTACCCAATATACCCTTAATAAAATTAATTTACAACAACTACCTTTTAATTTCTAAAATAACTACATTACCTCTTTTATATCAATAACCTACACCATTCGCCGTCGCCACTACCACCAACAGTCGCCACCACCACTAACCGTCGCCGCCACCATCACGCCGTCGCTACCACCATCGTTGTCACGTCGCGTGGGTATTTATCTATGGAAGTTAATCTTTCTAATGTCACATTTATTGTTTAATTTTTATTCCAACCGTTGCTTTTAAGATTCAAACCTTGTAAATAAATAACAAGATTTAATCATAAAAACAAATAATCAAAGTTAAGATTAATCAACATGTGACCAAAATAATTTGTTATTCAAATGTTTTAAAACTTTTTTTGTAGAAGCTGTTAAGATAATCAACCAAATGATAAAATAGTTACAACCATATTGTAAAAAAGAAAATAAAATCTAATATTATTTGGTTGAACATGAACATCATAGCAAAAATGAAATTAGATACAAGCACAACATTTTATTCGTTTTGGTAAACTTAGATATATATCATTATCACAATTGTTTTATCAATATTTATTTTTATCTTCATATTTAAAGACATATGGATTATTATATAAAGACATTAATTTGATAATTTCATTACTTTTAGTTATCATTGTAAAAACTTATAAATGTAACTTTCATTAATTCTATGCAGTTTAGGAGTGTTCATCAAATCGTTAAACGGAACTGAACCATAGCGAGTTGGCCAATTTCATAGTTTTCAAGCTGTCAGGTTTGACATAAGTTAATAAAATCTTTGTGTTAAAAATATAACCTAAACTGGTCCACTTTAAAAAGTTAAAACGATTAATTAAATTCGTGCAAACCACAGGGGCCATCCATGTAAATTACTCTTTATATACTAATGACCTTATCTTTACTCTTATATAAAAGTGATAAACCCCCGCCCATTTTTTTTCCCTCAAAAAAGCAAACAATGTTCTTATTTTACCCCTTACTTTATTGACTAATTTAAACATCTCCACCAAATATACCTATAATACCCTTAATAAAATAATTTACAACATAGATCTGTCAACCCTTAAAATAACTACACTATCCCTTTTACATTAATAATCATACCACCACCATCGCCACCGCCGCAGCCATCGTCGCCACCGCCACCGCTACCATCATTGCCGCCGTATCGCGCGGGCATACGTCTAGTAAATGACAAATCATATTCTTTTATCATAGAACCAGATATATATAATTATGTCTTCTAGTTTGAATAATGTAATTCAACGTGAAGTATAGTAAAGTTTTAATCTGTTTTTGTTCACATCTTTCTTGTGATCAGCCTCATCTTTTACATGTTTTAATTTAATAAATGACAAATCATATTCTTCATCATAGAACCAGATATTATAGACACTGGCTTGCATCAACAAACTCACTATGAGTTTTTATATTTGCTATATTACGTTTATCTTGGATGGAGATTAGAGTGACTGTAATGCATTTCTTTTTCCTAGCTAATAGGATTATATGAAGCTAAGTAGCAAACATATATATTTAACAGGTGGAACATAATCTCTGTCATTATCAAAATTTTGCAACATCTTAGCCAAGGTTGGGGAACTCGTCACTCGGGATCGGATTGGCGAGAAGGGGAGTCAAGAGTTTTTGGAAACTCGGATCGGAATCGGGGGGTTCTCGGATTGAGTTTTTTATATAGAAAACTATAACTTTTGAAATTATAGATATTATTCATATATCCCATTCTCTATACGACATTTACTTCTTATACAGGTAAACATCTTGTTCTTTCTCTCCTTCTTCTACATATTCTCTCATCTTGTTCTTCTTCCACATAAACTCTTCTACAAACCGTTTGCAAAATAATAATAATAATAATAATAAATAAATAAAATTGACCGAGTTTGACCAAGTTTTACCCGAGTCCAAGCCGTTGACCGAGTTTTGGACCGATTCCGGCCAACTCGACTCCCTGACCCCCCAATTCCGATTCTGAGTCCGAGTCCGAGTTCTCGGCCGAGTTTTACAACCTTGATCTTAGCCGCTATATAGATAGACCTTTCACCCCACGATAGTAGCCTAGTCACGAGCGGATCCACAATGTAAATACCCCTGATGACCCAAAAAGTTTTTAGTGTAAATATATCATATTTATGTATATGAGTATATCATCATGTTTTTGTTTCATAATGCCCTCAAATTTTTAAGCTATTTTTTTTTTTGCCCCCGCCGACTCAATTTCCTGGACCGCCTCTGCCTAGTGGTGGTGGACATATATGCAACATAGGGAGGTCAGTAGTTCAAATCACATCTCATGGCCTTTAATTTAATTTATTTACCTTTCTTCATGTTGGTCGTGGGACCAGTCAATAATGGGTTCATTCTCCATATTTTTCTACTTGACCTTTTTGGTTAGTTAAACGTTCTCTTAGGGTGGAGGGAGCAGTCATTCAAGTACCTTCACTACCTTCACCCACTCACCAATAGGAACATGTCATTTCAAACTACCTTCAAACCTACAATTCTTTTAAATTTTTGGTGGGCGTGATACTTTCACTACCTTCACCCACCTTCATTAATTTTTTTTTCTTTTATGTTTTTATACTTAAAATAAAAAATTTGTAAAAATAAAAACATAACATTTCATTAATAAAAAAAACCTTACATTGCATAATAATTAAAAAAAAATACAATATAAATAATAAAAACTACTCATTCTCATCTGGGTCATCGAGGTTTGCTAATTGTTGAGCGGCTAGGTGTTCCGTAAGATCATATCGAAGACGGTGATGGATTTCTTCATCTAGTAATCCACTTAGTACATTCTCGTCATAAATTGGCTCGACCCGAGGATCCATTATATGAACCGGTGATATCATATTGTGCGCATTTTCGTCTAGTAACTCACTTAGTGTGCATTTTCGTTGTCTTTTAAAATCATATTGTGCGATATAATACACACATATGTGATTCTACCAATCTTGTCGACGGTTATAGCCCGGAGAGGGCGCTTAAGAATACCCATTTTGCCTTAAGAACACCAAAAGCTCGTTCGACATCCTTTCTTGCCGACTCTTGTAGCTTCTTAAATTTCTTTTTCTTCAGGTTTGTTGGATATGGATATGTTTCACAAACGTTGAATACCTAGGATAGATTCCATCGGTAAGATAATATCTACGTTTGTAATGTCGTCCATTTACAATAAATGAACTACTTGGCGCCGTTCCATTTCGCTCAGTAAGATACAATGAAAGATTGATTCAAAACATTGTTCTTGTTGTTTGACCAGGGAGGACCAAAAAACGCATGCGAAATCCACTAATCTTTTGAAGCGCATAATAGTCGGGTATCGATGATCACCTCTTTTATATTGGCCTTTCAACTCTTTCGGACAATTTCGCCAAACCAAATGTGTACAATCAATGCTACCAAGCATTCCAAGAATGTGATGTTTCGTTTCATGTGCTTGGTATAAGAGTGCAACATCGTGGCTTGTCGGCCTACGTAAGAAGTCTCGACTATATAATTCAATTATCACATTACAAAAACCATCAAGGCATTCACATGACGTTCTTGCGGATATGCATAAATATTTATCAAGAGGATTATCTGTTGCGAGTTGCTTAATGACCAATGTGCATTTTTGTATCGACGTGAAACTGTTTTTCCCTCGTGTCACATCCCTCTTGAAACCATTTGTATTTCGATTCAATATCACTAACAATTTTTAAAAACAAGCTTTTAGAAAGACGAAACCTTACACGAAAATAATTAATGTCGTACTTTGGGGATTCGACGAAATAGTCTTTCATTAGAGTTTCGAGACCTTCTTCCCAAAAACGTTCCACGTACGCCCTGCTAATGTTAGAGTTTGTCGTGTCTTCAAGCGAATCATACACGGCTTTCAGAAATGGTAGGGTACTGCCCGTGGAGAATTCATCGGACAAGTCGGGGGGAATGTACATAATTCTGCTTCATCGGAAGACATTTCTATTGATTTTCGAAAATAAGAGTGGATTTATAAAATGGTGGGATAAAAATAAGTTGAATGAAATGTTTGGTTGGTTGTATATGAAAAAATGTTAAGTTGAATGTAAATTAAAGGGGAAAAATGTTTTTTTTTTTGTTTTTTTTTTATTTTTAATGATGCACGCTCCTCCCAATGGTTATTTTACCGCTCACACACAACAATTCGAATGGTCAAACACGAGTATTGAAGCTGCAGACCCCTCAACTTTCACTCGGGTACTTGACCAACGGCAATGTAGCCGCTCGGGTACCCTCGTAGCCGCGTGGTACCCGCGTCCCACACCCACCACCCTTGGGATGAATTGTAACAAGTTTTTTTGCGTTTTTGATATATAATTATATGTTATTCTGGTACATACTCAAGCACGTACCAAAGCTTCATTTAACGTTTTTAAGTAAGTGAAAGTTCTCATACCTTGATCATTGATGCTACTGCGAGTTTAACTATTTACCGTATGTTCGTCCCTCAGATATAGACCCAAGCAAAGATACACATAATGCAGAAACCAAATGCCTTTCCTGAAAATGATGCATCCCTCAGTCAGTTATGTGGTATGTTAAGGTATGACCTGAATACGAAACCTTTTAATGGAAGTCCCGAACTTCACACAGATCTCCATTCTCCTGAGGTTAAATTGGATGTTCCCGCAAGTAATACTAGATTTTCAGCAAGGAAACGCAAGTTTACTGAGGTACCTTTCACTATATTGCTATAATTAATTTTTATGATTTATTTAAATCGTTGATCTCCTCATTTGTTGCTAAGTACAAACCAAAACTCGTGGATTAGGAGTCATAATTGTAGATGATGTTACTGATGAATTCAGAAACGAATAGCCCGTGGCCAATATGCTAGTCAATAAATAACTTTTAACGAAATATCTTGTCGTTAATATTTGTGCTAACTTTCCGATTCTCATTAACCCCTTGGTTAATAGCACACTACCAACGAATACTAACTAGTTGGAGGTTATATAGTAACGACCTTCAGGCGCTTAAGCACATAAACAGAAAATTTAGATCATATGAGTTTTAAGCATTCTGCAGTTTTCTTAAAGAACTGGATTCTCTTGAAACATGAATAACCATGTTATTCTTTTGTAGGTAGAAAGGGTCTCAATGAACAGATTCACAAACAATCGGCTTATCAATTTTGATCAACCAAGTTTTGGGGGAAACTATTCAAATCATGTGTTGCCTTCGAGTCTGTCTCTGTGGGAGAACAAAACAAAGAATGGAAAATGCAAACAAGTTTCTTTGCCACCATCAAAACAGGATCTAAACCACAGCTATGCTCCTAATTCTGTACTTGCTGATGAGCCGGAGTTTATCTTAATGAGTTGTCTAAACTGCTACCTACATGTCATGGTGTGTGATCCTAACCCAAAGTGTCCTAAATGCCATAAGGGGGAATATTTGCTTGATATGTACCGACACCCTGGAATCTAGTGAAGAAATCAAGAATTAGGTAGCCTGGGTGCTATGTTGGCTAGCGCTATCTGCGCATGTTATGACCAAGAATCGTAATTCTTTCATACTGGTGATTGAATTTTCTCTGTTTCATGTTGTTTTTTTGAAGTTTCTTCCTTGGAATTTTCTTTCTGATTTCTTCAGTGGATTAAATTGTTGTTTCTAGACAGATTCTTTTTTCTTTTTTTCGGCTGGAAAAAATAAACAGATTACCTACCGGCTTATTTAAAAGTGTTTATTCCTTATAAAATAAACAAATATGCAATTTCTGATAGTGTTTGTTATTGTTTATCTGCTTAAAAAAACAATAAGCAAATAAGCAGAATAATAAGTAATCCCAAAACCCCAGTTGGATTACTTGTGTGGCTATTGAAGCACCTGGTCTTATATTCGAATCTCACTAGGTATTTTTTGAACTTGAGAATCACACGCACCCGTAACAATCTACAACTTTTTTTACGGGTAGCTTTAATCAAGCCTGGCTACTTGAAGAAGTTTTATGTATTATACATTAGACTTTGGTGCAAAACTCAACATATTTTCAAACACTTGATCTTATTTCCGTTTATAATTGGATAGTGTTGTTTTTTCTTGTTGAGTATCCAAACCCATCACAACATGGAGGAAGTCAATACAAAGAAAACCAAAAATTCAATTACAGTTGTCACGTTCTACGTACCTTTTGGCTCAGATAAGTACAATTAATAACATTATTTGAAAACTTGATACTATATAAGAATAACATTTTTTTTATAATGCATACAATAGCAAAATGTGTAAAATTGAAAGCATTTTCATGTAATTTTGCCTAGTATTTACTAGCTAAATATTTTTTGTAAGGTTAAAAAAAGCAGACAAGAATAGAATAGATGAGAGTTGTATTAAGAATCTCGCTCCGTGTATCGTAAGTCTTCGAGTATACAATAATGTTGAGCGTGTCTTTCTGATTGTAATACAATCCGTAGAGAGAAGCGTGTGAGGCCGTGAGGGTGTTGATGGGAGAATTTTTTATTTTATTTTTTAGAACAAAAGAAATTTTATAAATAACTAGCGAGGTGCTAAAAAAACAGATTACAAGGAAGACATAGGGTTTTGCAACCACAATGTCCAGTCTAGCCTAGATTTTTTGAATCTACTCGAAAGCCAATCAAATGAGTTAACAACCACGCTATCAATAATATGACATTTTCTAAACTTGGAGAATTGATTATTGTTTATAGTGAGTTATGCTAATGGGTTAGAGTTAAGGGGTCGAACCAAATAAATCGTTGTATGTGGTTGTGACTTT
The DNA here is from genome assembly GCA_025447715.1 of Asclepias incarnata. Lineage (NCBI taxonomy): Eukaryota > Viridiplantae > Streptophyta > Magnoliopsida > Gentianales > Apocynaceae > Asclepias > Asclepias incarnata. The sequence goes on from JAOEHQ010007669.1 coordinate 13,196, forward strand.
GTTTTTTCTATTTTTGTTGTATCGATCATGTGTTGAGATATCTGATTTGATGCTCGATTAGTATTAGGAACAATGCTAGCTCACAAACAAAGTTGCAGGACCGGCTTTCAGACAAACTGCACATAATTAGGAACGCAGACATACATGATGTAACATATATTCCTGGAACCTGAATAAGCCAAAAGAAATCTGGAAACTGGAGGTAAAATGGTAAATGAGAAATCTTACATGAAAGTTGACTGTTTTGATGGAGTTGGAAGGGAACACCCGGATCCGTACATTAGTCTGTATTATTTAAATGGGCAAGTCAGGTCTAAGTACTGAAAATATGATTGTTTTAAAATGCTTGGACAAAACTATAAATTCCAAAAATAGAGTGTCGCCGGGTTTTAAGGTAACTCAAGAAATGCAGCATAGTTTTCAATCTGGCGACATTTCCATCCCATTCTTGACCGCCAAAACTCTATTTTGAAACAGCACCATTGCAGCTTTTGCAATTTGGAATACTTGACCAGCTGACTGGGTAAGCGGCGGGGCATAAGAGGGGCTATTATATCAAAGATTACAAATAAAACATGGAAATGATATATAAAAAATCCTGCTTTGGCATCGTTATTAAACAATCCTAGTCTTAGTTTGAGAATATATCATAGAAAGATGATCACTAGCCTCTCTGTTGATAAATCTCCTTATGCACAAGAATATCGGAATGAAATGCGTAAATGAGTCGAGTTTTAATACCAACTGTGGCAACTAATCTCATAGCTTCTGCCAGACATTAGGGAAAAACAAAAAGGAGCCAATGGAAAAGCCGAATAAATAGATAATCACAGTATATAATCAAAGAATGTCACCAAGTACCCATTACAACCACTCAACCAATAGTCCAATATGATCAAGAAAACTGCGAAAAAATACCTCATATCCAATCATCGTTAAGTCTATAACTAGAAATAGGATAAGGTACTTGCGCTTTTCCACCCACAACCACCGGTTAACCAAACGAAGATGAAGTGTGTCAAGTACTCAAGCTGTGAAGGTGAACTAAGATTTATTTACCTGATTGCGAAAAAGAACTCCAAATTTTGCAGAGCTTGTGTTGTTTCAGATGTCTAATTTAAAGGGTATGTACTCTCAATAATGAATCTACTCAATAAATAGAAGACAAAGTCACGATCTCCTCCAGAAATAAAATAAAATAAACCCCAAGTCCCTAACCCTTCGATATCATATCTTGAACATTTGACTTCAAATCAAAACTGGCTACCTTTGAAGTAAAGGAAGTGCTAGAAAGGGAATGATACAGAGAGTAATTCAAATGTTTTTAGATCATTTTACTATAAGAATATCATGAGTAACATGTGATTTTCGTAACAGACTCTCGTTATAGGGAGATGGAGAAAGACCAAAAAACTTCATTTATATATTTTTTCAGTTTCTTGCTTTCTATTTGACCGTCAAAATCATTATCTTTATGATTACCATTTCAGCACCAAACATGAAATACAAAGACCAGAATTTTCCCATTGTGAAGCAAATGGACAGGTTTACTTTAATTCTTCTGTGTATCTTATATAACATCAAAATTCATGAATATTACCATAACTATCGGTTATGCTTCCTCTTGTGTGATTCTTGAAAGCATAATCCTCTTTGAATTGCAGATTACATCCCCATATCCCATCAATTAATTGCATCAGTACTTCCCAGCCATGTTTGCTTATATGACTATTCTGTCGTCTTGCATTCTAAATTACTTGATTAGTACAATAATATAACATTTATATAAACCATACTCGATTACCAAAACTCTGCACACGAACAAAACCCGTTCCTGAAATGATGAAACCGATTTGTATCACGTACCACAATCTCCCTTCCTGTTATCTTGGATGCAAGCTTCATAAAAACGTGACAATCCCCACATATTCTGAGATTCTTCATAATTCTTATAGGAGCAGAAGAAGGTAAGCACATTAATCCAAACACAAGAGCAAGTCTCTCACTGTGGTGCCTTAAAAGTTCCTCTTTCTGATTATGTTCAACATTATGCAAATCATGTTGAGTCTCACATCTATAACCAAACTTTCTCATTTCTTCCAATAAATCCTCCAATCTTGAATAAATCTCGCTGATTCTATCATGGTTTCTATCTCCAGCCATAAACGCGTGAACCTTGTCTTTAATTTCAATCCAACTCTTACCCCTCTCTTTTTTTACTTCTATTTCCTTAAGAAGCTTTCTTGCTTGTACTACATCTTCCCACTGTCTATTTGCAGCATAAATATTTGAAAGCAAAATATGGTTTCCTGCATTATCGGGCTCAATCTCAAACAGATGTTTAGCAGCAATCTCAGCCAATTCGACATTTCCATGGACTCTACATGAGCTTAAAAGTGATCCCCATATAGACGCAGTGGCCACAAACGGCATTTTGTCTATCATGCTCTTAGCTTCATCAATCAGACCTGTTCGACCAAGAACATCAACCATGCAAGAATAGTGGAAAACGTTAGGTGATAAATTATGTTCTTTTACCATCATATCAAAGTATTTCCTCCCTTCTTTAACCAATCCCATATGGCCACACGCAGACAATACAGAGACATACGTAACCTCGTTTGGTTGTAATCCAATCTGCTGCATTTTCTCAAACAACATCATTGCCTCCATGGATCGTCCGTGTCTTGAAAACCCAGAAATCATTGCATTCAGTAAAACAACGTTTTTATCTTCTGCAAACGAGAACACTAAATAAGCTTCGTTAATGCTTCCACATTTGGAATACATATCTACAAGAGAAGAACACACAAAGAAGTTAACAATAAATCCCGTCTTAAACAACACCGCATGTGCCTGAATCCCTTCAATTTTAGCAGCTATAGCAGCACAAGCAGCAAGAACCGAAGAAATAATAAACTGATTAAATTCAACTCCAGTAACCTGTACTTTCCTAAACATCAACAATGCTTCCTCATAAAGCTCATTCTTCACAAACCCTGCCACCATCGAACTCCAAGTCACGGCACTCCTTTCAGGCATATACTCAAAAACCCGAATTGCATCCTCCAACAAACTACATTTGGCATAAACATCAAGCAACGCAGTACCCACAAACATATTCCCAAGCATTGATGCCTTAACTGCAAAAGCATGTAACTGCCTACACTCGAACACTGCAAATTCGGCAGCACAAGCACACAAAACACTCGAAAGCGTGAACTCACTAAACTCCGCGCCGTCTCTTTGCATATGAACAAAAAGATCAAGAGCCTCCCTTTCATTTCCATTCTGGGTATACGCCCCGATCATGGTATTCCAAGAAACTAAGCATCGTTCAGGCATTTCATCAAACACTTTACGTGCGTAGTCAAGAAACCTGCATTTTGAGTACATGTTTATCAGCATGTTTGAAGTTAAAATGTTGTCATCCAATGCATACTGAATTATACAGCCATGACAAGCCATTCCTTTCTTGGGAAGCTTTTCTTTTGCACATTTTTGTAATATTTGTTGTAACATGGGTAAATGGGTCGGGTAAGTGGGCACCCATGTTTGAATGGATCTAGTGAATATACGTACAGCTTTCATGTTACTCTTCTGTTAATATGCATATATCTCTGATTAACATTTGAGGTTTGTTTTAAACAAAGTTAAATTAGTGCGTTGCCGCGGGTATTTTAAGAATATTACATTTTCATTGTGAAAATAAAATAAAATTGTTTTTTAGATCGTTTTGGTTTTTATCAAAATGTGTATATATAAATTAATAAATGGTTAGCTAATAACATTATAAATTTATAATAAAAGATATAATTTGGATGATATATATAAATAGGGGAAAGGTTATGTAAAGCATGCAGTACCTATCTTAAGTAAAGTAGGGGGGGGATTATGTAAAATTCAGGGGGGGTTTATGTAAAATTCAGGGGGAGCTTTGTATGTTTATCTAATTCAAAGGTTTAATTTGTAACTTTTTTTAAAGTGGCAGTACGTAAGCTTAGGTAAAGTTTGA
>JAOEHQ010007680.1:0-17205 GCA_025447715.1 Asclepias incarnata
AAGTAAAACAATAAGCAAAACTAATCCTCCCCCTACACCTCCAATTATTGTGGCATACCCTGGAGTCTTCTTCTTCTTCTGTTTTGAGGAGTAAACTAACTCAGGGTTCGGGCCTGCAAGATTACCTATCATGATCAGTTTAAAAGCTTCCAACCCATTCAAATAAGCATCTAAATATTTTTCAGATAAATCTTTGTTAGGATGCAATGCAAGCCACAGATATTGCTTGCTTGGGCGGCCATCTGGGCTGTAGACATACACAGCATAATCCTTGAAAAAAGGATACCCGCTACCTTGGGTCCAGTGGGACAGATCAGCCTCTTCTTCAGCAGTTTGATTATTAATGAAGATCTTAAAAACCACCTGTCCTGGTATTGTGTATTGTGGTATGATGTTGCAAAAATGGAGCCTGAGCATGTAATAAAACCCAGAATCAACTGGAAGTATCCAAGTCAGATTGTATTGATCAGACTGTTTGCCCATACTCCTTTGGGTTCGGTAAACTTGCTCAGGTGCTGTATAATTCGGTGTCTCGAGAGTGTACATGATCGGAGGCTTGTATTCAGGTTGCGTCCACCCAACCCCTCCACTGTATATGTAGCTATCATCTTGATCCCAAAACCGGTACATACCTGTATCATCTTTATCGGATATTTGTCCCCCACCCATGTTTAAGCGGTAAATATTTTCAAGAGCCGTATTGTTATCAATAATGGGACCTGAAGTCATACCAACGGGTTGGGGTTTGCTGGCATTATTAAAATACAGATTGTCCGGCATTGAAACGATTTCAATACCATTGATGAAGGCATATGAGTTAGGCGATGGTGTAAAGACAACGTTTAGTGTTTGTGTATTGTTTACATGGATGAGAAATTCCTTGACAAGTTTTGCATCCGAGCGAGTCTCTTCTTGGAACAAGACGTGTAGGAAAGCACTGAAGTTGGTTAAAAGAGAGTAGCCATTGGATGATACAGAGAAGAAAGATTGGTTTGTATCAAGGTTTGAGTAGGTGGCTGGATAGAAATGGAGGCGGAGAAATTTGGGACCAGAAGACACTGGAAAAGTGTAGGTGAACGAAGAAGTGTTAAAGATTCGGGCAGTGGAATAAGGGATGGTATCCACCGAAGGATCTTGAGATGAGGCTTCAAATGAAAAGGAAGTGGTGGTGATGTCGGAAGTTACGAATTTGGAATTTTCATCGCCGTCCCATATTTGGTTGGATTTGGAAGTGGAAAGGGTGGATGAACCACAGTCAAGAAGGATGTGTTCAGTGGCATTGTAAGGTTGTGCAAATGTGACGGTGAAAATGAGAAGAAGGAAAGAGAAAAAGAGTTGTAAAATGAAGGTGAACATGGTGGTTAAAGGAGTAGTAAGAATGTATGATTGATCGAGTCCTTGAGATCTAAGGAGCTGAGTAACTCTTAATTATTAGTCTTTTATAGATAAATAAAATAAAATGGTACTACTTGTCACAAATGCTTGTTTCTTTATTATTAGTTTTTTTTTTTCTTTTTCAATTCGTTTATTAGACCCCTCTTAATGGTATCCATCAATAAAGTATCCATCACTAAAGGGATATTTCTCTTGTCACGTCGGTATTTTTCTATTGATACACAACTGCCAATGAGGTCTCAATCACTTTATTTTTTATTGTTATTATTGATTAATTAAACATAATAATATATAAAACATACATTAATAAAAATAAAAAATTAACCACAATAATAAAGGGAGGCTTAGATATGTTTTGGACAAGTTACTAATAATCCGTCATGACTGCAATTTATCAAAAGTTGCAATGTGTATGAATTTGACCATCCTTTGAATTTTCCTACCAAGATACGGATCTATTTTTAAAAAAACTTGTCCTGTTTTGAATTTGGATCTATAATCAATATCAAAAACACCCATTTCGAACTTTGATAATCATTACCGCCTCTTTCTCAAAATGCCGGAAAACAAACTAAACCAAACATATTCCAGCCAGAAAAGGGATCACCTAACCGATCAGAACTGGAATGAGAAAGAAAACCGATCAATACAACAAATTGCTTAATCTCGAAAAATAAGAAAAACCAAACAATAGCTCTCAACATCAAGATGAGAGGAAGCGGTAGTAAAAAAGAAAAAAATTCAAACGCGGGACCCCCAACTCATCACAAACTCGTCAGTATATCAAAAGGATCAAAACGATGCACAAGCAATGGAGTGGTGCCACATTGGTGCTAGTGGCGTCAGTTTTAAGGGCAACCGATATGAAACCGATGAGAAGGGTCCTACTTTTGAATAACTTGTGCAATATGAGTTGTGACATCAGAAAGTGACATGCTTACTTGATATTTGGTGTGGAAAACGGAGATGCGTATATATGAACCAAAATCCATTTGAACGAGTCAATAGTCTAATTATTTAGATGGCTTTATCAACTTATTTACACATGTCTTAATATACGTTCTTAATATATGTTGCATGTTTGGCTTAATATACGTTCTTAATATATCTTAGGCCTTTTATTATACGTTTTATGGATACTCTTTAATATGCTCAAATAGGCTCTTATCTGTAACGTCCTGTTGGTTTTGTTTTTATGTCCTATGTTTTTCTGTTTCTATAATCTATCCTAAATGAAGCTATGCGATACTCGGACGTCAGGTATGTTTTCATATCCCCTACTTTGTATTATTCTTCCCCCCTTTGGCCGGAGGTCCTTTTGGAAGCAGTCTCTTTACCTTTGAGTAGAGGCAAGACTGTCTACATCTTACCTCCCTCATACCCCCGCTTCGATAGGGATTGGGTACTGTTGTTGTTGTATCAACTTATTTCTTGTAGCTGTTTACTAAAACTTCAAAAAACAAGGTCTAAAACTATACTAAAACTCATACAACAAGCATGCTAGAAAACTCAAATGCCGTTTTGAACGAAAACAACAATATTAACTTGGTCAGATCTATTTCGTACATAGCCTGCATTTTCAACCAGGGGGGAGATTGAAATTTGTCTCTGCCAGAAGGACCGGGATTACCCTAGTAAAAACTCGATCTTTCTCTTCTACCTCGAAAGCCTGGTATACTTATGTAAAGATAATTTCATTCAATATTATTGAAAATAGTCCTCAAACTCGACAACTAAGTTATATTAATTCAATGAGAGCTCATATCCACTACCATATGCAGAGAGTGAGTGTAGGGACTTCCAACTATTTGAGTGACCAAATCATGGTTTGCTAGTTTTGCTACAATATACAGCTTTTAAAGCACTATAAACGTGTTATGAATATGTACTACCACAAAGGATTCATACGGTTATTGAATATACTGAGGATTATTTTAGTTTACGCTTTACGATGGGCTAATCAATCGAAGTTAGTAGGTATCGAGTCGCTGCAATTATAAATACTAATACGTATAGATCTTAACCTAGAAATACAAAACAATAATTTTAAAAGATAACTCAAAAGAAAAAAAAAATCCAAGAAAACGACAGGCAGGTAGCCAGACTTAATTAGCCAACAACAAGCTAGCTAGGGAGTGTGCATTATTCATTTGGGAGCAAGGAGCCAAGGAGTGTGATAATTGAGAAAGAAACAAGGTTTTTTTATGCCCGCGTTTCATGCCAGGCTAATCGATAGAGGTTAGTAAGTTTTGCGTCACTACGGTTATAAATACTAATACGTATGTATCTCAACTTATAAATGATAGCTAGTGGTGGTGGTTGTGTAACATGTTACTTTTATAATGACTTGAAAAAAAGGTCGAATATTTTGACTTGAAAAAAATGAGTAAAGTACTGCTTTTTTATGATTTTATTTAAATTTAAAGTTAAGTCAAGAGTTTCGCTTTATATAGTTATAGGTTATGGATCCGCCTAACACGCAGGAGAACATACAAAACATACATAAAATGTAAAAATAATAACAACATGATTTTTATATTAATAACTACATGATTTTTATAAAATGTAAAAATAAGATTAATTCATCTCTAGAGAATTAACAAGATTAACTATTACTTCAATAATTAATTAGATTGATTATTACTTAGATAAATCAATTAGATTATTTTATTAAGCTTGTTTATTAATTAGTTGAATTAATGTTTTCTATAATATATTGGTTTAAATTATCCACGTCATAAGTCAAGTTGACTTTTAAATAAAAAGGTCCTTACATGTATAGCCAAAAAAACATAGGTGCATACATTACATAGTCACCCGAGTAGGTCACTACACTACATAACCATTTGGTCATAGTTGGTTACATTCCGGTGCCATTATCCCTTTACGATAAAACCAAAAAAATGTATTAGTAAAACTAAAAATTATTCTATAAACATTTATTTTAAGTAAATGGTTTAATCCGAATCGATAATTATGATAAACATGGTTTTAATACAAATCCAAAAATTTCTATAAAAGTATATATTAGGTAAAATTATTTTTAAGAATTATAAAAATGGTGTAGATTGAAAAAAAAAAGGATAAATCGATGGAAACTCCTTGATTCCATGTACTGCATTGGTACATGCGAAACCCCATGTTGAGTTTTTTTACATCGATGATTAGCTACCATTCCTAAACTTGCCTTTGACAAAAATCAAACCTGCGTCCCTGAAGACACATGCCCCCAATGGCGTCATGATGGTCAACCCACCAAATGGTGTAGATTTGTAATGTTTTATACGTACAAGGGCTATATATGTGTTAAGAGTTATTTATGATTATCAATCTTGAATCAGTATTTTAATGAAGGTTTGGATAAGCCTGAAATGGAAGTTGGGAGAGTGGTTAGAGTGAGAAAGGTAAAGAGAGAATTAAATTAGGTAAAATGAATTGTCAATTAAACATATGGCTACATTTGTTACAATTACATAGAGTTAATGGGTATTTATACTCAATTATTGAACTGTTAAGAAATGATTAAACTTTTAAAAGGATATAATATCAGTTTGAACAAACAAGCAATTTCATGCTTGTTCAAACAGACATCATTTTCCTTACTTTTAATAGAGCAAAGATCCAAGGTAATGTTGAAATCTTTGATAGACACAAAGAATTACATTAAAGGAATGTGAATGTAATTCTTTATGTCTATCACTAGGCTAAAACACCAAATATATAATACATAAAATAAGATTATTAAAAAATAAAATAAAAATACATATGTATACCGGTTGTTTTCATATCAAGAAATGAAGTGTTGAGTCAATCGCACTTTCACTGATGTTTAAGTTCGTAGCTAAGATAAATTTCACTTTCAGAACCTTTTATTTAAAATTTAAGTGAGACTAGAAGTAAGCTCCCTATCAGTTTGTACTGTACTTGAGTTACTTTCCAAATTCCAATGTGGCCAATTGATAATTGATTAGTTAGACCCACAAATTTTACTTTATTTTTCCTAAAGGTAACACTATTTTTTTTTTAATTAAAGAATGACGTTACCTCCTAGCTTTATTAATCATCTAAAAACTATACACTAGTTACATCTATACTACTATATAAAGCATTAACCCTTCTTTTTTCTCAAATTAGAACTTTAAACTACCCAAAATACTCCTCTTCTTTATTTATTATTTCAAAATCTCTACTTGATTTACCTATAATATCCTTAATGAAATTAATTTACAACATCTACCCCTAAACTGCTAAAATAACTACACTACCCCCTTTTACATCAATAACCTTTACATCAATAACTTACACTACTAGTCGCCGCCACCACCACCACCAGTCGTCGCCACCGCCACCACCACACCGCCGCTACCTCCGCTGCCGTCATCACCATTACCGTCGCATCGCACAGACAATCATCTAGTAATATCTAATTTACAACATCTATCTAAACTAAGTTTTTTATGCTTTGTTTTACTTTTATATCACAAAAAATCCAATAAATTGATACTTTGCAGTATCTTTTCCACATTTAAGAATCTCTTGTTTCTAGCCTGTCAAATATACTAATTTGCAATCATAATAATCCCTTTCAGCACCTTCATTTTATTTCTTTGTACTCCTACGTGTTCATGAATGTTAACCAAATTGTTTACATCAAACACAAAAATTAGACTAACCTTACATCAATTATTGAGTTAGACCAACAATTATTGAGTTAGACCAACAAATGATGTTCATACGTTATTGTTATTATTATTATTTATTATATTAATTATTTGTCACTAATTTCATTTTTCTAGATTATCCTTTTTTCATTGAATTGTTGTCACTAAAGTCATTGTCACGAAAGCAATTGTCATAGATTATCCTTTTTTCATTGAATTGTTGTCACTAAAGTCATTGTCACGAAAGCAATTGTCATAGACTATTACTTTTCATTCATTATTTGCTTTCTATAACTTTTTTTTTGAATGGTGAAAATTGTCGTTCTTCGTGTTGCGATTTAACAGCGGGAGTCTAGCTTACGTTGTCTTAACAGGATCCGCGCTAGAGAGCTTCCTCGAAGCATAAATACCTCATTTAAACCCTCAGGAGGAAAACCGCACAATCTTTCGTCCATTGTGGGATTCGAACCTGGGTAACAACCTCCCCCAACATGCATAGTGAAAGAGCTGGTGGTCAATCCTACTAAAGGAGTTGGTTATTTGCTTTGTATAACTAATATATCTAATTTTATATTTTAGCTTTTTTATGAGGTTTTTTTCTCAAGATTTTCGATTTTGCATTTTTTTTTTTAGAACGGCAATATATTAAAATAAAACAAAGTATCCAACAAAGTGCTAGACACCCAAATAGAGTACAATTACATATATAAATCAAGGATATTCGACTATACAATACTATCTTAGATACCTCCTGAGACTTGAACTGCGGGGAAAGCAAAAAGGGTGAAAAAACTCGCGCCAATTACGCAAGGCAAGACGCGAGAAAAACCCTCACCAACAGGGGCCGCGCCACCGGTTTTCACCCTGTGGTGTTTTTGATGCAAACCCATAAAAGACTCAGGGAAACGAAAAATACAAACACCGAATACCCGAACAACGAAAAAACCGTGCTAGACTAGAAACACTATAAGAATAATAAGGGGTTTTGGAACCACTTATCACGGGACATCACCACCTTCTTGGATCTACTAGTAGCCCAAAAATGAGATTGGGCAATAACAACATCGAGAAGACAATCCGACCTGTTTCGACCCGGCGAGAACACCATATCATTGCGAAACTTCCAAAGAACCCAAATGACAGTAAATACCACCGCCATGATACATTCCTTTTTGACGTAAGAAAAGTGCATGCCATCAATAAATTGGATCAAATCTGCCACATGCGGATGTTGAATTGAAGAAAAACCAAGCCACATGCAAACAAGACGCCAAAGGTTACTTGCAAGGTGACATTCCAAAAACACATGAGTAGTAGATTCTGCCACAGCCGAGCAAATAGAACACAAGGTCGAAGGTATATCCATCCCTTTTTCCTCCAAGTTTATACGGGTTGGAATGCGATCAAGTAAAACTCTCCAAACGAGAATGTTAACCTTCTTAGGAACCAATTTACACCAACGAGTATTACCGGAAGAAACAGATAAAGAATAATCATCAATGCGCGTTCTTACATCTTTAACCGAGTAAACACCGTCTGCCGAGAGAATCCAATTCCACCTATCATTTCCCACGGATAAAGTCACATTTTTTAGCCCCTCCAACATTTCGCGCCATGTAGCATCCTCCACACCGCCCCTTAATGGCCGACGCCATTTATCGGTGAAACTAGTACCATCCCATCTCTCCGACACCCTACAAAATTTATCAAGCTCCAAGGCAAATAACCGAGGAAAACGGTCACAGAAGGGAGATTCACCATACCAAATATCAAACCAAAAAGAGGTCAAACTACCATTGCCAATTTTCACAGTCAACGAATTCAAAGGAATATAATTTAAGTGATGAAGGTCCATAGCAATGTTAGAAATAAGACTCCAAATCCCACTGCCACTTCGACGCATAGCATTAAAATCCCAAATAGATGAAGGTTTATAAATATTCTTCAAAACACTAACCCATAACGCATTAGGTTCATTTACGTACCGCCAACGCCATTTGAGAAGTAGGCTTTTATTAAAAGCCGCTAAAGAACCAATTCCGAGACCCCCATGTTTCTTACTAGCAAGAACTTTATCCCATTTTACCCAATGCATTTTTTTAATGTCGCCGCTACCTCCCCAAAAGAATTTAGCACGCATAGATTCAAGCTTTTTCGAAACGACATTAGGCAAACGAAACAAGGACATGTGATAGGATCCCACAGAACCTAACACTGCAGAAACAAGGGTGGCACGCCCCCCAATGGATAAAAGACTAGCTTTCCACTTAGATAAGCGATTAGCAAACTTATCAATAACCGGCTGCCAAGACTCCAATTTCAACATATTCGCCCCAATAGGAACGCCCAAATACATGAATGGAAGAGAATCTTTAGGACAAGAGGCAATTCTAGCAAAACGATCTAACTCCGCACCACTAACCCCGATACCATACAACTTGGATTTATGTAAATTAATCTTTAGGCCGGACGCTAGATAAAAACAAGAAAAAGCCGCCATGATGTTTTTAAGATTTTCCTCCACCCAAGCACCCATGAATAACACATCGTCAGCATAAATGAGATGAGATAAAGAAATATCGCCAACCTGGATACCATGAATCAACCCAGCAGCTTTCAAGTCTTCCAAGGCAACATGAAGACCTTCCATGGCTAAAATGAAAAGAAAAGGTGCCATGGGATCCCCTTGTCTAATACCTCGCTCAAAAGCAAATTCACCCGTAGGACTACCATTAACAAGGACCGAAGAACGGGTAGAATGTAAACATCCAGAAATCCAACTGATCCATCGCCGACCAAAACCCATGAAAGATAAAACGGAAAGCAAGTACTTCCAATTCAAAGAATCATAAGCCTTGGCAATATCAAGCTTCAGGAACATCGCTTTTTTCTTTTTTTGTTTAAAATGATGAATCACTTCATTAAGTATTAGTGGCCCAGAATGTTTCTCCCTTTTAAAAAAGCCGATTGAGTGGGACTAATAACCGAATCAAGAACTCTTACCAACCTATTTGCCAGTACTTTAGCAACAATTTTGTACTGCACACCAATAAGACTTATAGGACGAAAATCATCAACAGTAAATGGGTTAGGGACTTTAGGAAGTAAAGCAATAAAGGAAGAATTACAACCTGGAGGAAAGAAACCGGTTTGAAAAAACCGTTCCACGAAAGCCACCACATCGACTTCAATAATATCCCAAAACTGTTTCAAAAAACCAAAAGTAAAACCATCAGGGCCCGGAGACTTATCATTACCACAATCCCAGACCGCCTGTTTGATCTCCTCAACCGACACCTGACATTCCAAGGATTGAACCTGCTCAGCAGACAAAGTCTTGAACCTATCACTTCTGTTGCCCACATTCACACAACCATGACGCTTAAATTTACTTGAAAAATGCTCAAAAAAAGCATTTTTCACATCACCCGGCTCGTCTAACCATATACCATTCATTTTGACCCCTTGGACACCCAAAGTTTTTCGAGATTTTTTCACCATTGAATGGAAGAAGGCAGAATTTTCGTCCCCATCAATGGCCCATTTTACTTTCGACTTTTGTTTCGCATCAAGTGCATCCCTTTGCTCGGCATCTAGTAATTTATGAACCAACAATTTTCGCTCCATAGCATAATTATCATTCAAACCTCCACTATCAAATTCAATATCCAACTTCGCTATTTGAGACTTCAAAACACTAACCTCTTCATTGCTACGATGAGTCACCAACCAAGCTTTAATATTATTTTTTAACTCTTTAAGTCGAAGTCTGAAGCGAACAATAGGACACGTATTATTAACAAGCGAAAGAGACCAGGAAGATTTAACCATATCCTTAAATCCCTCCAAGCAAGACCACGAATTAAAAATTTTAAATGGAATGGGACCATAATCCAAGATCTTTTGTGACAGAAAAATAGGATGATGTGCCAATATTAAAAGTAGATTGTATCAATGTGTCAGGAAATGGGAGAAAAAAACCCTAGTCGGCGGCAAGGTGGAAATCTCGTCAAGAAAAATGGTAGATGGCAGTGGGTTCAAGATGGTGAGGATCGGATCGATTATCAGCGGAGCATGCACGGAAACTCAAAATGGAAACAGGTTTCTCGACATCAAAAACAAGGTATTTCGTTAAACCCTACTCAAACGCAGTAAGGGAGGGAGTGGTCACCCTTTCCCCAAGCTTCATCAAATTCTCACATCATTATCCAATAAAAATCTTCTAACTCATTTCACCCTAATTTTTCCCAAACTTCACCAAAATGGTGGCATTACTTTCACCAAATTTCCCCAATTTACAAAGATGGGATCAAAAAGAACCAAAGTTTAAGAACCACAAACAACTAATTGAATTATATGACAAAGCTTAGCCTAGAGCCCTATAGAGTCGGAGCCAGTCTTTTAACCCTATATATTGTGAGTACTTGCCAATGTGTATCTCTCTAATATAAATAATAAACGAAACCCTAATTTCATTTTTTTGACCTAAAAAAAAAGCAAGAATAGCCGGTGGTAAGAAAGGCCGAAGATCGCGTGGCAAGAATAAGCCCGATAAGAGAGATATTTGGAAAACAGGTGTCGATCTACATGGTGATCCCTGTTATTTGTGCTATAAGTGTAACTCTGTATTCGCGTTAAATAATCGGTCTAGCTTAACGGCACATTTGAAGATCTGTCAGGTGAGAATTATTATTATTAGTATTAGTATTAGTATTTTTATTATTATTATTATTATGGGTTAGTTAATCAATAGTTCTATAACCTTAAAAAAAACAAAAAGGACATTATATTAAAATTTTCAAAATCACCAAAATGGTACTTCGGTTTTCTACTCAAACGCTGTAAGGGGAGGGACTGGTCACCCCTTCCCAAACTTCATCAAATTCTCACATCATTATCCAATAAAAATCTTCCAACTCATTTCACCTTAATTTTCCCCAAACTTCACCAAAATGGTGGCATTACTTTCACCAAATTTCTACATCATCTTTTTTTTTTCCCATTTATTTTTAATACATAAAATCACAAACTATATAAAAATAAAAACGGCTAGTTTTTTTTATATAAAAAAAAAATCCAATGACTAGTTTTTAATTTTTAAAAATTCCAACGGCTAGTTTTTAAAATTTCCAACAGCTAGTTTTAGTAGCTATAAAAACAACCATTTCATAGCATTTCACTACACTTCTCTCACACTTGTATCTCGTTCTTTATACAGTTCTCTCTCAATCTTTCCAAATGGCTTCCTCGTCAGAGAATGTTAAACATATGACTGTTGAAGAGGTGAAGAACGCAATTAAAGTGGATATCATAACGACGAACACATCAAAGATGAGATTGCTGCAGTGGTCACCAAACTTAAACAAAAAAACCCAGCGCCAATAAGCTATCAAGAACCTACGACCGTCAAGGCGGACTAATACAAACGCAGAGACACTGTATGTTTCTTATCTACAAGAGAAGATAACGAAGACGGACCTATTGTTCTTTCGTATTTTTGTTTTTCACTTTTTGGAAGGTGCATCTAATCTGGGAAAAACAAAAGAAGGAAAAATGATAACTAAACGGACTTACTGAATAAATAACTAAAAGCGTGTACCTCCTGATTACTTACATCATCCGGAGTCGGTCCACCAATCTCGTCTGCCAACAACTTCATATTGTTCCATTTCGCAGAGTTATACTTTTGGAGAGGTGGCACTGTTATCTCACACTGTTGTGGTTGCAGCTTACGTATCCTTTCGAATATTAGAGCCTAACACAGTATTAAGAAAAAGTCAATTCAAGAGATCAATGTAAAAAAGAGAAATAAATATAAATAAAAAAAACTTCACCCTAAACATTTTAGACATACCTCGAAAACAGGAGTACAACCTTTAAATTCATGTTGACTGTTTGGACTATCCTCCAACAACCTTTTTAAATTGCTCAAGCCTTAATGCAGCCAAGTCTCTATTTGTTTGGACCCACCTCCATGATGTAGTGCGGACCTTTTTGGGGCTGGAAAAAGGAAGGAGCACTTGTTCAAGAAGATAGAATATCAGCATCTGTTTAAATGCCTCCTTATGAGCATCATTTTCTAAAGGCATGTTACTCAAAGCAGCCCTAGACACTCCGGAGAAAAAAATAATGATTTTCAAAAAGTGTGATGACACTAATACATTCTCTCAACCAAGTTTCATATGGTACTGTTTTTAGGTATAAGATTATTATTTTCTGAGTTCATTTTTTTTCCCTTTTTTTGATGCTTCATATAGATAAGATATTTAAAAATTTTGTTGTATGTTGCATGTAGATGAACATCTGGAATAGAATTCTGGATGATCCAGTTACCCGTGAGAATTGTCTTGGAGTAAATAAATTACTTTTTTTTTGTTCATTTATCTATTTCATTTTATTCCTGGAGTAAGTAAACCATGCAAGGGAATCCATGGGGAAATCAGTATCAATTGGTGCTTGCATACCGGCAATCAATTCTATAGTAGCCATAGTTGATAAAAAAAAAAATGTTTTTCGGTTTGAAATGGTGGAAGGTTTAAAGAAGTGAGCACATGAGACCTTTTTGTTGTTGATTCTGATGGAAAAAACAAACTTATTGTCATTCCAAAACTCACACCGATCCCATTTGAGGTTGTGCACAAATTTGAATATTAGGATCTACGTTCTAAACATCCAGGTGAAAAATAAAATGAGTATTGTTGTGGAACGGCTAGGGACAAGGTGTGCGGTGATTTTGCTCGTATCCTAGCAGCTTGTGATGCGGTAAGTTTCACATACCCGGCTTAATAGATTGTCCTTTTAAAAAGGGCTTCTATAACTTATGTAATATATATTTGTGATTTGGTGTGAAGATTTTGCTACTAGACTTTCACCCTAATATAATTTTTAGGGAGTTCGAGCCCGATGGTCTATGCAACGGATTGTTTTTGTATAATAGTTAAAAGTTGAAAATATTAACCATAAATTCTAAACCAAATAAAGATTCATCCATGTTTAATGCAACATTAGGGAAGAATTGGTTTTAAAACAAAATTCATGATGTGTTGAGGAGCTTCAAGGACTCTATAGGGCTATAGGCTAAGCTTTGTTATATAATTCGGTTAGTTGTTCTTAAACTTTGGTTCTTTTTTATCCACCTTTGTATATATGTTTAATATTTTCAACTAAATGTTTGTTGTTTTTATAGCTATTTATGGTTGCATAAACAGACATCATATGGACAGTTTATGATTCATTGAAATACTATTTGTGTTTGCTTCATTGGGCTCACTTGATTTTAAATTTATTGCAGAGCTCTTGCAAGAAGAATATGGAGAAAGGGTGGATGAGATAGAAATAGATTTTAAAGAGTTTGATTGTTAATTTTAAAGAAAGAGTGGATGGGATATAAATAGATTTTAGAGAGAGTTCGATTGCTATTTTTGAAAAAAGGGGATGAGATTGAAATGGGTAAGAGAGGCTTTGATTCATATCTTTAATGCTTTGGTATTGAAGGTATATTATGTAAATGTGCAACCGGTTGTTGTAGAGTTCCCTCAAGAATTTGAAGAAAGGATGGATGGTATAAAGATTCACAGAGTTTGATTTCAATTTTTGACGAAATGGCAGATGATATAGAAATTGATAAAGAGAGACTCCAATTCATATGTTTATGTTACCGATCGAAATCTTTGCAAGGTATGGGATGATTTACTAGAAGATGATGATGATCTTGGTAGTTCTGAAAACAAAAACTACAACAAGATGAATAAAGATTTATCTGCTGATGATCAGACAAGCACCAGCATTAACAGCGAGGACGTCAAGAAAGGGTAAATCTGATAAGGAAGAACACGATGAAGAAATTAAATTTTTTTTTTTGAAAGAGTTTTTTTATTAATTTGTTGAACCTAAATATGAACTTCGAATTGTAATAAATATTATTCGTTTATGTTTGTATTTACGAACCAACCCGATTCATGTTTTGGACTTGAGTTTTTTATAGTATTATCTCTTTTAGCTTGACAGTTCATTTTTTTTTTTCAATCTCTTCTAGCTTGCTTGCTGTTTTCTTCCCGTTTATTTATTTATTTGACCCAGCTTGATGGCAATGAGCTTAATATGGATCGAAAATACCCGACAAAAACAGAACGGTTCTCGCGAGATACAGAAGCACCACTCGTGAGCCTTGTTGAGCAAAATAAACTAACCCGAATTCTCGATACAGACACACCACGAGAACAAGAATTAGCCGTCCAAGATCACCTTCTAAAACCCGCCAAATCTAAGAATAGCAATGGAATAAATTACCCTCTAGCTACAGAGAATAAAATTTAGAAAACTCAAAAAATGATTTCTCATTTTCCAGTATATAATGAAAGAAAGAAATAACTGCTAACAGACTACCACCCACGTTTCCTACACTTGTGGAATTTTCAAATTACTGCTTTGACAATTAAAAAAAAAGAAATAAAGTAAAATAAACTGGAACTAGAAAAATAAAACAGATATCATGTTGTGGAACAAAACTTGGGGGCTTCAACAGCAACTAAGTGTCTGGTGGATCCATTTGGGCCAAAGTAACCGACTTCTTAATTGGGCCTACTGTTAGTGGGTTATGGGCCGGGTCTTCCCGATCATCCTCTCCGTCCTTGAGAAAGTTTGTCCACAAACTTGGAAGCGATTCATCAAGGTCATAGTAAGGTTGGAGATCGGCAACGTTAATAGTAGCTGAAGCTCCAGAATTGCCTCGGAGGTCAATTTTATAAGCGTTGTCATTCACCTTGGCAAGGACCTTGAACGGACCATCGGGCCGGGGACTTAACTTAGAACGGCGTTTAGAGGGAAAACGCTCCTTTTGGAAATGCAGCCACACAAGGTCACCCTGTTTAAAGAGAATGTGTTTTCTGCCCTTATGGCGACGATACTTAAGAAGCTCATTGTTATTGGTGATTTTATCATGAATTCACTGATGTATAGACTTGATATCAGCAGCCAAATCACTTGCTTCCTGGCTGAACTTTGTAGACGTATCAAGGACGGCAAGATCAAGTGGGGTGGATAGGTTTAAGCCATAAAAAGCCATGAATGGATTGATGCCGGTTGTCTTATTAGGGGCCCGGTTGTAGGCGAACTCAGCCGGGGCAATAAATCCTCCCACTGCTTCAAGTTGGTAGTGATGAGCAGGGATCTAAGGGTGCGGTTAGTGACCTCGGTCTGCCCATCAATTTGAGGGTGGCTTGACGTGCTAAATTTGAGATCGGTGCCCAGTTTTCGGCACAAGGTCAGCTAGAAATGGCTGGGAAATTTAACATCTGTGTCACTAGCCGTTGTTTTTGGCACCCCATGAAGACGAACTACTTCTTTGAAGTAAACATTGGCAATTTGGACAACATCATATGTCGTATGGCAGGCCTCATTATACTTTCCTACTGTTGGGTGCTATGGAGAACAAGGAATGATCGCATCTTCTCGAATAAGACTCCCTCACTTTGATTCGCCTTCAAAGAGATTAAAACCATAAGTTTTCTCTGGGTAACAAACCGCAGCCCAAATCATAACATCAGTTGGTCCCATTGGAATTGCTTCAACCCATAATCTTTACTGTATTGCACTTATTTTCAGTCTTGTTTTTTCGCAACTTTCTTATATGTAATTCCTAGCTCCTTGCTAGAGTTCATATCAATAAAATCACTGAACGTTCAAAAAAAAAAGATGATGGGTAATGAACCAATCAAATAAGAGAATATATATGAGCAGTCAAACCATATTGACGGTATGATAAGAGACTAAAACGACTCACCTCATAGTGAATTAAATACCATAAAATCAGTCATTATATAGAACTATGGATACAATGGATCAACAGCTGACCATGAGCCTAGGTAGGTATGGAATAAGCATAAATATTAGAGTGAAACTTAAAGGAAGGGTTACGAAAGTTTTTGGGTAAAAGATGATTTAAGCATTAAAGAAAGGAAGGGAAATGAGAGTGTGTGAGATGTGGGTAAGGATCATTTTAAATCAATGTAATTAGAGGTAAGAATAATCTTTGAATGGAAAGGCAAGCAGTACTCTATTATCAAAATTTTACCTGGTATTTTATGGCCGGGTGTTGAAATATCAACTATTATGAGATATTGGTAATCTGTAAATTCTTATTATAGAATGGTTATTTCTGAAAAGGAACCAACTAGGTGAAGGGGTAATGAATGTATATGCAAATGAACCTAAGTATCTCCTATCCTACTAAAGGATACCTTAAGCTGATGTTTGAAAAGCTTAGTTGTCGAGCGTTTAGAGTAGACACGTGGGCAAACTCTTCCTTTTGATGACCTCAACTTAAGGTTTAATCAAATGGTATGGGCTTTTAGTTCTGTAGAAGGAGATATAGTTACATTTGGTTATGTATTTACTTAACCCAATAACCAAGCGTTGACCTTAGTATTCTGCATGTATTCAGGCTTTATTTAATGCATGTTGTTTTCCCATGCTAGCTCGCCGTTTCCCGCTTCAATTTGTGCAAACAAAACTTGACAACGTTGTCATTACATTAAATGTGTTGTACAATGCTCCAACTAATTCTGTACTTTGCACTTTTTGAATTTGAAATCTTCCTCTCCATGCATATTTACAAATTACAAATCTAACCATTATAACCTTTATATAAGTTCAGCCTAACCATACCTTCTATTCATCTTTCTTATCTTAATCTTAGTTTTCTAGATTTTTTTTCACAATGGAAGGGGTTGCTCTTAGCTATGTTGATGATCTGAATTCTGGTAGAGATTTCTAGAATATGAAGGCAAGAATAATCCGTCTATGGAAGCAAACTTTTAGATGGGATATGATACTCCTGGATGAGAGGGTATGTATTCGATCTTATTTTTCTTCCTATTGTTTCTTTTAAATCTTCTAGTTTTTATGTAGTTGAGGTGTCCATGATGTTTCAGGGTAAAACACTCTTTGAATATTTGATTTCTAAAAAAGGTCGTATTAAGTATAAGTGGAAATCAGCAGAAGTTGTGAAGCTGAAAATTGAAGCTGAAATGGTGGCTTTGATTAAGGATAAGTGGAAATCAGCAGAAGTTGTAAAGCTGAAAGTTGAAGGATCTGGTGCACTTAATATGAGACGGACACATGAGATATTAGAGGTGAGTTTCTTGCAACA